>BHFT01020891.1:0-11204 GCA_004320025.1 Laticauda laticaudata
TTTGAGTTAGAAATATATAAACCAGGATAAACATTTTAATACTGTCTCTTTAAGGGAATGCAAGAGCATGCAATTGGTTGTGGTTTCTCAAACTACCATAAGATGGAGCCAGAAACCTGGTCTGTCTTAATCTGAGTCTCAGAAGAGAATGTGAGTGTGTCTTTATTTCTTTCTGTTGGAAAGTATTGCTGTTGCTCCATTTCTTCTAATTGACTGATATTGTGTACATGTAATGTGTGTGTATTATTCCAACACTATCTATATGTCTCCCTGTATGCGCTCATTCTCCTAACGGGGAATTACCTCAAAAACAACCATGACTTGGATGACTGAGAATCTCCGTCATAGACATTAATCAGCAAAGTAAATCCTTTTTTTTCCCCTGCCTTCAAGTCAGTCTTGACTATTGGCAATCGTGTGATTTGAAATATGGCAACTGCTCAAAGTCACTCAGCTGGATTTCATGCCTGAGGCAGGAACCAGAATTCATGGCCTCCTTAGTTCTATCCTGGTGCCTATAATCACTACAATGAATTGGCACTCAAAGCCATATTTTAATCAAGGTTTATTAAACAAATGCTAGGTATATACCAGCTGCCAAAGTCAAACCATATTATGGCTTATTGCCACAGAATTTAACAGTGTCACACTTAGTCAAGCAAACCAGCTATCGTTTTCCATACAAAATAATATGTTGTTGCTTTAGCAGTTGGCTTCCTGCCACATAATCAGACAAATGGTGTTCATAGTAAATTGAAAGGCAGTTATCAAAAGCATAGACATTTGCAAGAAAATCCATATGAACTATAAAAATGGCATTTCATTCAGTAGAGAGGTAATTGGCATCGACAGTGACCCAGCTGAATAAAATAAAGTTTTTTTCATACTTTAACTTAGATATGCAGCATCAAAGGCTTTATTAAATTTATAGAAGAAAATATCCATAGTTTAGGACTGAACTAGGAATTCTTGGTATTCTTAGTTTGGTTGCTGTTTTTTTGCAGGCGTTTCATTACCAAACTAGGTAACAACATCAGTGTTAAAATGAAGTGTGATTTGCTCTCATTTCATAAACTAGAATATTTGTAGTTCAGGACTGAACTGCGGGGTCCTTGGTGTTCTCTAAATTATCATAATATTATGGTTACTGCTTCTGTAAGATGTTCACAAGTTATCGGGTTACTTTGGGTTCCAATTCAATATAATATGAAATGGTAGAGGGTCTCCTGCTTGAGTGGGAGGGGAGGATTGGACAACAAGACTTCCAAGGTCTCTTCCAACCCTGTTACTTTGTATAACCTTTGATGAGTGCCAGAATACCTTAGGAGAGCATGACAAGGACAAAAAAGAACTGAAAAATAGAAGTATTCAGATCTGTCAAGCTGTTGCCCTCCAAATAGGTTGGATTACAGCTCCCATCATCCTCACACAGCCTGGTCCTGCCTGGCCACGAGAAGCTCTGAAAGCAGAAGATGAAAGCATCCAGATCTGTCAAGCTGCTGCCTTCCAAACAGGTTGGACTACAGCTCCCATCATCTTTACACAGCCTGCCTGGCCACGAGAAGCTCTGTGGCTGAACGCAGCTGGGCTTTGGGCACCAAGTCAGGCGCGACATCTGGAGTCCTCCAGATGCGAGACCACAAAATTTTCAACCCACTGCCCGAGGCCATGCTGGGAGGGGATGATGGGAGTCGAAGTCCTGAGCAAGGAAGGCTGCAGGCTACCTAGTGAAGAGGGACTCCAGAGCCACGAGGGAGGGAGGGAGGCACTCGCTCACCCGAGGCCGGTCCTTGGAAATGGGGAAGAAGCGGCGGTTGAAGCTGTCGGCGATCAGCACGGCCTGCAGCGGAGGCGGAGGCTCCTCTTGGGGGTCCGATCCACGCGAGCCCCCGGACCCGGCACCACGCTTCCCAACAGGACCCCGGGCCGCCATGCTGCCTCGCGCTCCCCCTCCCACGCTTTGGGCCCCGCCTCTTCCGCTTCCTGAAGAACGGGGGGGGGGAGNGGCCCCGCCTCTTCCGCTTCCTGAAGAACGGGGGGGGGAGAAGAGACGGTGTCTCGCAGAGGTCAAAAGCCCTTGGAACACAAACGCGGCCGCTTAATGCGAACGCAGGGTGGGGGAAGCGCTGATTCTTCTCAGCGGGGACTGGAGTTGTCAGAAGTTAAAATGAATAGCATTTTAAGCAACAACAAAAAAAAACGCCTAAAGAACTTAGAATAACTTTCCTCACACTTTAAATGTACACTAATCGGCATGCAGCAAAATGAAATTTCGTTGCATGCAGCTCTCAAAGGGTCACCACCTCCAATATTTATTTATTTGATTGATATTGCTGCCTATTGCTGCCATGGCGACTCAAGGCGGCTTGCACAATGTAAAATCATATTTAAAACAAAAAATAAAAATAAAAACAATAAGAATTAACAAAAAGAATCAAATAAATTAGTAAAGTACAATAGAACAAAATTTGGGAAAACAAAAAACAAAACAGAAACCAACTCCCACCCCCTCCACCCCGACATATGTACACCACATAAACATGACTAAATAAATAAATGAATGAATACAAAATTATGCATATACCTGTTGTTCTGTATAAAATGGTATACTCCAAATGTCTCAAATGTGATTGGCCAGAAAGGCCTGCATGGGATTCGTTCACACTAAAACCCAATCCAGGACAACCGCCAAAAGCGGCAAAATCAGTGACCGTTGCATTGGCTACAAGCCGTATATAAAGGCTGCCGCGCTGAGCCAAAATCCATTCCCTTCTGTTTATAGTTAAATAAAGAACATGCTTTGGAACCCGGTCACCTCGCGTTTTCTGGACGAACACTGGTGAACGAGATGAATCGTCCTAAAGGGAGACTGTGCACGGGCGAATTCGAAATCCAGGCGAGAAGCGATGGCCGGAAATAATGCACGCCCGCACCACTTCATGCCCATGAAGAGATGAGAATCCTACGTTGACCGTTTTCAAATTATTTAAGAAAGCAACTAGATGGAGAAGATCTCAGACCAGCGTTAAGAGGGCTGTTTTCCTAACGCATGTGACCCAACTGTGTTTCAAGATGGCCAAAGCATTGGCGAAACCCAGAGACGTAAAAACAAATGACCGTGGCCTGAACATCCAGCGAATGCTGAAAGGCCCACTACGCACCAGTAGTGTCAAAAAATCTCATCAAACGGCACGAGTTCTACCGAAGGGACCAAAAAGAGCGAGACCATCGCCTTGACCTTGTGCAGCCCTCTGACAACTGGGGGAGGCATGCGAGTTCCTGAACTTAGTAAGCCATGTGAGATCGAGTTGTCCAGGCACTAAAAGACTCTAATTTACAAAGTAAATTGCTAAATAACCCATATAACAGTGGCGAAGGCATGGCAGAAGCCACAAGCCACAGAAGCCGTGAAAAAGTCAGCGGGCCACCGTGAAGCAAATGAATGCGAATAACGACGAAACGATCCTAGCCAGAGGAAAGAAGCAGAACTTCCCGCCACCACAGCATCACGAAGATTTTGACGGAATCATCCAGAATTCAGAAGGATGCATGACGATGAGGTCCACCGCTGTACACCAACAAAAAAAGCGCAAAAAAGAAATCTGGCTGGGAATTACGCCGGCTGCGCGAGAAAACCACCCTCGAGGCCAATTCAGATTCCTTGATTGCCATCTGCCGAGCTTGCAAAAAGAGGGGACACATCAGAAAGTCTTGTAGGAATCACAAATAACAGCCTAACAAATGCTAGTAACTCTCCACCACAACTGAATCGAAAAGGGCCCAAAGGCCGAGAGAAAGTGCTGTTTGAGCGCAACAAACGAGCCAGTAACCGAGAAAAGACCCATCAGACTGTCACTATCAATGAAGCACTAGGACAGAAAGGCGGGAGAAAAGTCAAAATCATCGTAAAAATTGAAGGAAGCCCCTGTCTGGAATCAATCAGGATTCTTCCTGTCAATGCGTGTCTTGGGACACATATCATACGACTGGTTCCCAAATATTCAATTAAAAGAACTCCAGAAACAAAATTAATCTAAAGAAAAAAAAAAATGGACTACCAAGGGAATCGAATCCCTATGGTAGTCTAGACATTCCGGTCGCTACAAGCAGCACGTTGGAAGTCTGCTCTAACAATATCAACAGAGACCGACCCAGCCTCCTGGCATTGAATGGTTCGCACCATTGGGCATCGGATGACCGGAGTGAGCCGAGTAGCCGTAACCGACTGGGAAGAAAGCCTGATTCACGAGTCTCCAGGACCCTTTTTCGCTGGCACCCTAGGCAGGTACCGGGGGACCCCAATTTCCTTTAGTTTAGGACCCCCCCAGATTGCCCCTAGAAGGTTAAAAAGCCGACAAGTTCCCTTTGCGTTAAAAGCAAAAAAATAGAATGGAACAATTGAATAAATTAATTGGGACCAAGGGGTCTTAGAACCTATTGACCATGTTAGGTGGGAGGAGACGCCAATTATTAACACCCGGTTAAACCGACGGGTCGGCGATACGCATCTGTGAGACTACAGCTACCCTTTGACCAGCGGCTACAACAAAGCCACATACCCTGTGCCAGTTGTACAACATATTACACTCATTCGGGGGAGGAAATTTTTTTGCCAAGCTTGATTTACCACCAAAAGCATACCCAAAAGCTTCCGTAGACCCTATTTATACGGCCAAGAACAGACAATAGGTAACTCACAGAGGGGCATTCCAATGTAACAGACTTCAATTTGGAGTAAGCATTGCCCAGGCGTTTTCCAAAGCCTCATGAAGCACACCTATTAAAATGGAATACAAAGGGTCATCGTTACCATATTTTTATTGACCGTTCCTAATTTCGGCTAAGCATACGACCCCAACTAGAAAAAACAGAGACTTAAGAGAAGTGCTAACATTCGTTCTATTTAGAGATCGGCCTGAAAGTTAAAAGGAAAAATTGCGCTTAATGTGACCGCGTCGAATTTTCTGCTAACTTATATTGACGGAGAGATACACCCTACAGAAAAATGCGTCAAAGGCTATAGAATGCCATCACAGCCAAAAAACAAAACGGAATTGCAGGCATTTTGGGCTTAAGTAAACTTCTATAACATATTCCTCCCCCACAAAGGCAACGAATAGCAGAATCATACACCGTTTGCTGATTAAGAAAAACTAATTGACTTGGTTATCATAGAGAACAAAAGGCATTCAGGAATAAAAATATTAACATCAAACACCGTTCTATCCAGTTTTTAGTAAACACCACTTCCATTGAAGGTAACCTGCGACGCCTCCCCGTTTGCGAGTCGTGCCATCCTGAGCACCAATTGGGCCTATGGGAGAGAGGCACCCGTCGCCTATTACTCAAAAAACTCTTTCAAAGCAGAACGCAACGATAGTCAAGTAGACAGAGAAGCCCTGCAATTGTCGCCGGAAGTGAAACGTGTTTCACGATACCTTGTATGGAAGAACATTTCCATGTAACTGACCATAAACCGTTACTAGAATTCTGCGGAAACAAACCGGACACCAAACATTTTGTCCCCGCAAATGACATAGGATGGTCAGGATTCCGAGCAGCATACTCTTACACATTGACACATCGACCCGGAAACAAATCTCCCATGCAGGACGCTTAATCGGAACACCGCTGCCCCAATGACAGAGGAAGACCCGGCCTTCCAACAATGACCCACCCTGCAAATAGAAACATGCCCCGAATTGCCACAATATTTGCAAACAATGTTGCCAGAGCCACCGCCAAGAACCCAGTACTGCCCGCATTTTAAAAATTGGGTAGGTAAAGGCTGCCGAAAACCAAAAAACTGAAAGCTTGTAAAACCTTTCCGACCAGACAGACTGAACTTTCAATTCAAAAAGGCTGTTTATTGTGGGAGTTGATTGGGTGGTAACTTCCTCGCAGAATTACAACTAGAGTGTTGGGCCATGCTTTCATGAGGGCCCCACCCTGGTATTGTAAAAAAGCTATGAAATGGGGAATTTAATTTTTAAAATTAAAAGCCTAGCTAGAACTATGTCTGGTGGCCTGATGAGATAAGATATTGAATACTGGGTTGCTACTGCACTAAATGCTTCAGAAAAACCAGACCTTCCCCACCACAAGCACCATAAGGACTGGGAGACCCCACGAGGCCCCCTGGTCTCGGATCCCCATATTGATTTCGCGGTTCCTACTAGGGGGCATACCCTTTTTGATTGTCGTAGATGCATTAACTTCAAATTGATGGAAGTGTGTAGTAATGTCATCTACGACAAACCGAGCAGTTAGTTAACAAACTCAACAAAACTATTTGTAACCATGGATGCGGACATCCTAGTGTCCGAAACGGGCTTCAATAACTGCCTATCAGATTTGAGCAGTACCTAGCTCCCTAGCGTATACGCCATGCACTAACAAGCGCCGCCCACCCGGCAGCAAATGTAGGGCCGAGAATGGTCAGGTTTACTAAAGAAGGGTCAGAAAAAATGGACCTCGGGATGTCCAGGATTAAAATTAACGTCTACTCACCCTCCAACATATCACCCAGCACTGTTAACTAACAAGGAGCCAGGACAGAATTGATTAATGGGGAGAAAACGTAGCTCACATTTTTAAGATAGGTTACATCCAAACTACACTTTGGAAAAGACCCCTGATTCCGTCCAGTCCGTTTCGGCACGTTTGAAATCGGCGACCTAGTCCATGCAAAAAATTTCACGGACCCTGTATGCTTCCAGCCACAGCACCACAAATAACAGGCCCCTGGTCGACCGCCTAACTGTAGACCGATGCAGGGGAAATGGAAGCGGCACATAGACCAGCTTCATTCCCGAAAATATTGAACGAAATACAAATACACAACCCCAAATAATAAAGAATCGACGAAAACAAAACCCAAAGAGGGGGGAAAAATACACAAATAATAATAAAGAACTTTTTAAATAAAATCCAGCAACATCTAACCAATCAAAACAAGAAGCAAAAAGAACACTTACGGTTAGATGAGACTTGCGGGGAAAAAATCGAGATCGAAGAGGAAACCCATCCTGGAAGGGCCAGCCAAACGCCAGCTTCAACCTACTCCGGGAATGCCAGAGGGAGCGGCCAAACCAACCGCTGAGCAACTCAAGCAGTACCAAAAATGGCTGACTCCCCCTTCAGAGCGTTCATGGAGAAGAGCCGGGAGACAGCAACCCCATCCGAACCGGTTGAAGTCTCAACGAAAATGAACCACGCGAAGTCCAAGTAGAGTCGGGAAGAGAAGCCCCACCTACGCTGCGGCAACCTCATCACCCACGTAGGACTAAACTAAGGCGGAGGGTTTCTGTACAAAATGGTATACTCCAAATTGTCTCAAATGTTGATTGCAGGTCAGAAGCCTGCAATGGGATTGTTCACTTAAGAACCATCCAGGAGAACCGGCTGAAAGCAGCAAATCAAGTAAACTTGCCATTGCTACCAAGCTGGCAGGCAAGCCGTATATAAAGCTGCGTGGCTTGCGCCAAACCGTTTCCGTTGCTGTATATAGTTGAAATAAAGACATTGCTGTTGGAACCCGGTCTACCTCGCGTTTTTCCGGACGGAACACCTGTTGTCCCAATTCAGGTCTGAGCCTGGTGCCGAATCCAATGATAGATGCCAGACACGAGGTGCAGGTTTTCCAATTGCTTTTTATTGGAGTTCTCCAAGGAAAACGGCTCCTGGTCAAAATGCCAAGAACCCAGAACAAAGGACTGAGTAAATTTTATACATTTTCACTAAAGGAGAAGGGGGGACAAAACAAGATAATAAGAAATATCATCTAATAAACATTTTAGTAATAATTCTACAATTTGTTCTATTGGTGTCCCTACTCCCAAGTCTTAGGTAATGAATGCCCTAGGAGTTATCTAATACACATTTGATTTTCTGTAGGCTATCTCTATCCCTAACTGTTAGCTGAGGTCTGCAAGTTGGGTAACTCGTGTAACTTTTATCAGCTTTCCAATTAGCCAGGATTGTTACAAGATTTACACACGCATATCCTCCTGTGGATAAGCATTCTTTGTTCTTGCCAGACAGACTCCACAATTGCAGGCTTCCTGATTTACTTTGAAGTGTGTGCCATGACCTGGTTTTATTTTAGCACAGTTAAAATAATGGGGGGTCAAACAACCCTTTCAAGGGGTCGCCTAAGACCATCGGAAAACACATATTTTCAATGGTCTTAGGAACCGAGACACCACCCCTCTATCCGTCTCCAGGTGGGTCCGCCCACATGCAGATATGCCCACATATGAGTACCCGGCATGATGACATCATCGCACCAACCCCATCACATCCACCCCGTACAAATGCAGGTGTACGTGACAGGATTGGCATCGTAATGTACTTATGCAGACCAGTCACACATGTGCAGAGAGCAGCTACTATGTAGAAAACAGCTGCTGTGTTGAAAGCAGCTACTCTGTTAAAAGCAGCTACTGTGTTGAAAGCAGCAGTATTGGAGGTAAAACGACACTTCATGAATTACAGTTACTGGGTTAATGTAAAATCATGTACTGTAAAATCATCAACTGCTGCAAAAAAAAAAAATATCTGTACCATGGAAACTTAATCTGGATGCTGATTGGTCTTTTTATATTCAGCTGTGGTTGATGTGAATACTGCCCCTTGTGATAGTAACAGGTTTGTAAAAAACAACAACACAGAGAATGGTAAATCATAGGAAACTTTAATGAACTGTATTGACTGAACTATGCCATGTATCATCTTTTGTATTATTAAAGCTATTGTTATATATTATTTACATTATGATTCACAACAGTAGCAAGTAGTGCAGTTATGAAGTAGCAACGAAAATAATTTTATGGTTAGGGGTCACCACAACCTGAGGAAGGTTGAGAACCACTATTTTAGCAGATGGCCCATCGTACCCACATATATTATGATATATGACACAGAGAAACAACACAGTCTACTTTGGATGTATATATGTACATGGCAAGTCCACAACTCTTAGGTTGCGAAGTTTGAAAAATACTGATCTAAACACACACACACAGCACACTCACACACACACATGTGTACTGTACACATTGTCCTGTACAAAATTTCATTAAGAAACCGTTTGAAGTTACAACAGCCCTGAAGAAAAGTAACTTATGACTGTTTTTCCCACTTAACGACCATTGTAGCATTCCCAATTGTCACATGATCAACATTCAGATCCTTGGCAACTAACTCATGTTTATGACAGCTGTGGTGTCCCGAATGATCACCTTTTGCAACCTTTTTGACAAGCCAAGTCAGTGGGGAAGCCAGATCCACTTAACCATGTTTCTAATTTAACAATGGCGATGATTCACTTAACGTCTGTGGCAAGAAAGGTTGTAAAACGCAACAACATTGTCTTTACAACTGTCTCACTTAGCAACAGAAATGTTGGGCTCAGTTGTGGTTGTATGTCAAGGACTATCTGTATTTCTATGTATGTATTTATATCTTTCTACATAAAAGCAAAATACCCCTGAGGCATCACCACAAAATCTCCAGAACTGTAAAGCCTACAAACTTGAAATTTGGTGTGTATGCTCCTCTTAGCTTCTAAGCCAAGAGTATGCTCCTCTTGGGCTCACTAAGAAAGGATTTTTTGAATTGACCATCACAGCTATTAGTATTTTATGTATTATTATTATTAACACGCTCTGATGCTAAGGAGTTCTACTCCCCCGCCCCACCTGAAAAGAAATATGTTCTAAATGCAAAACGCAAGCAGAGGAGAGGAGTTTCCATTTAAGTTTCAGAGCAGCATGCAGCTTTAGTACAGAACAGTTCAGCTAAGTCACGCCCAGTCTCCTTGCTGTCTCCTTCTTGCTCACACAGCAGATATTGTTTCAGTTTCCAAACAGCCCTCAACTTTCTCACACACTGACGGGACGCTAACCAGGTGAATATTGATGGATGCTGGTAGGCTGAGGCAGATTTTTTTTTCTTATTTCTTCCCCAAGAACTAAGCCTGGTCACATAGTTTCATAGTGAAGCACAGGTATAGAGCTAGTTTGTATGTATATGTGTATCTCCATAGAAAGCCCTTGGATATGCAGAGTGGGTTCTTTACTACAGCCAGTCCCTCCAGATACAGGCTACATTTACATGATAAACCAGTCCTATTGCTCCATGAACTGGCAACTAACCCCCTAATTTATTTATTTTCTACTACACACAAATCTATAATTTTGAAGCACATTGTGCTCTCTAAATGTGAAATGGCACCCACCTGGAGATTCCTGCAATTGGGGCAAATTTTGGAGGTTGGAGGTTACAGATCCTGGTTTCAAACTCTTGCTCCCCCATGGTTTCTTTGAGTTCAGCCAATAAAACATAAGATTTGGGGAAAGGACCACACAGGATAATTGCAACGATGCTTTTTAACGTGCTGTGTAAGCCAACATCAAGGAGGAGACCAGAAACCGTACCGCAGCTGCATCACTACCAGCTTCAAACCCCTCCGACCCATACATGAAGTGAACTGACGCCCACCATGAAGATGTGGCACGACCACGAACGCAAAGCCAAACAACAGGATTGTTCTTGTGATGCAAATAACCGCCCGCTTGCGAAAGTATAGCGAATCTCCGATTCGATGCTTAACTCGAGAACTTGAAATAAAGGGATTGGGTTCCTTTTTGTAAATCCTTACATCCCTCGACAGGCGCGGGAAGCTCGGGAAGGTGGCAATCCAAACAACTGGTCAGCCTTGGAAGCGGAGGGCTTGGTCAAGAAGCCTAGCCGAGGGCCCCGGAAATGTTAAAAGACCGGCGCGGGCGTTGTGAGCCACTGTTCGCCAAATCTACATCCTGGCTTTACAATAAAGAAGCATTTTGCTGTTGGAAACATACTCCGGTCTACCTTTCATCTGACACGCATATAAGGTTCTGTTTCTTTGTTATATTTATTTCTCGGGGTAAAAAGTCTCTTTATGTTTTTTTTTTTTTTTTTTTTTTTCTCCATCCTGTTGTGATTGTTTTGTGTGTCTCTTATTGGTTAATTTTTTCTCGGTTAGGACAGAGAGACAGCTATTGACGGGACAAACGGAGTAGATTGGGAATCGCTTATCAACCTGAACGTGGAGGACCTCGACGGCTTGACCCGCGAACGCTATATCCGCGAGTGAGAATGAAAAATTTCCAAGCAGGCACGCCGACAAAGAGACAGATTGGCTGGATCATCAAACGAATGAC
>BHFT01020892.1:0-52415 GCA_004320025.1 Laticauda laticaudata
AACTCTTTAAAAACATTACTGGCTACAACAAACTCTTCCCAGGCGGAGGAAATTAGCAACTAAACAGATGGACCTGAATGTGTTTTATTGCAGGTTGAGAGGGCAAAACTAAGCCACCTATCTCCAACAACCCCCATCACAAACACTACAACAACAGAACCAAGTCTCCTTACAACTGACCCACCCATTGGGTCAACAACCTCTTTTGGTGATACAGGAAAAGAAGCACAAGATCTATTTCACAGACAAGCCCAGAAAAAGCCACCAGGGGCCAGATAAGATAACTCCTTGCTTAAAAAGTCTGTGCTGACCAGTTGGCCCCCATCTTCACCTGAATCTTTAATAGACTCACTTGAGATGTGCTATGTTCCTTCCTGCCTTCAACGTTCTACCATCATCCCAGTGCCAAAGAAGCCCTCCGTCAAGGAACTGGATGACTACGAGCAGCTGCTCTAACATCTTAGTTTATGAAAATCTTTGAAAGGCTTGTTGCTGATCCTACCTGAAAACCATCAAGATCCACTGTAGTCCCATGCAGTTTGCATGTCTTGAGCAATAGACTGGACAGATTGATGCTGTAACACGGGTTCTGCTTACATCTGACCAAACACCTTGATTCACCCATACTACGCAAGGGTCCTCTTTGTAGACTTCAGCATTCCAATACCACCATTCCAAACATTCTTGTAACTAAACTTACAGCTAGTAGTACCTGAACCACTTGTAAGTGGATCTAAGCTTTCTAACGACAGGAAGCAGCAGGGGAGCTAGCAGAAATCACATCTGGTACTGTACAATTAGCACGGGTCCCCCCCAAGCGGTGTCTTTTCTTCACTTTCTCTTCTCCCTATATTACCTAATGACTGCATTTCAACGATCTATCTGTTAAATACAGAAGTTTGCAGACGATACAACAGCGATTTGGTTCTCATTTTGAGACACAATGAATCTGCATATAGATGGGAGGTTGTACAACTTGCCTCATGGTGAAACCGGAAAATCTGGGAACTGATACACTCAAAACTTGTAAAGAAACGGTGATAGACTTCAGGAGAAAACCCTCCCATACTACCACCTCTTACAATACTAGACAAACACAGTATCAACGTGGAGCCTTCAAATTTCTTGGTTCTATCATATTATAAGACCTAAAATGGACACCTAAATCAAAAATGTCATCAAATAAGCACAACAAAGAATGTTCTTGAACATTCCAGAAGCTCAAACTGCAATGGACGCTGTGATCCAGTTCCACCAGAGGAATGAGAAATGAGTCTGTCAGTCTGCACCTCTATAACTGTCTAGTTTTGGTTCTGCAACCCAACAGGAAGACATAGACTTCAGAGATAATAGGACTGATGAAAAACAATTACTACCAACCTGCCTTCCATCGGGACTATATACAGTCAATAAGGGACTGTTTGAAAATATTTAGTATTCCCTCACATGCCGGACACCAGAACAACTAGACACCAAAAACAGTTTTCCCGAATGCATCACTCTTACTAAATAATTCCTCAATGCCTGCTCCAACTATTTACAAGTCAGCACTGACTAACTTTAATCTTCTCATCACTCCTTTATCATCATCCCTCCCCCTTGATTGTCTGGTTGACTGTAACTTTGTACTTGTTATCCTTATGATTTATACTGACTGTTTCTAGTATGATTTGATTGCTTATTGTACCCTATGACTATTATTAAGTGTTGTACTTGATGATTCTTGACTCTTGATGAATGTATCTTTTCCTTTAGGTACACTGAAAACATTTGCATGAAGACAAATTCCTTGTATGTACAATCACACTTGGCCAATAAAGAATTCTATTCTATTCTTCAAAAACCCATCTTTGGTTTGGGGTTTTTTAAACTGCTAACCTAACTTTTAGCAGATTGTCCAGCTGATGGCCTACCATCAGTATCTAACCACTGATTTCTATTCGTGAATGGTAGCACATGATTGTTCTTGGGAGAAACTCTGGTGATTTGATAGTTTAATTTGGGGAATGACTAATAGGGGCCAGTAGAAATTTGTTATTAGTATAAGAGCAGTAGGTCTCTAACATATTGCACTGAATATTCTATGATTTTCAAACTTTTTTTCTTGAATTTTAAAGATTGATTATCAATATTCAACTGCAATTTCATCTGAGTTCTGCTTACATAGGTACTGATGGCATCCATGTTTAGAATTTTGCCAGTTGATCCCATCACAATAAAACAGACTATGATCATAAAGAAATTTGTACATGCACTCAAGATAAGTGTGAGAAGAATTCTCTTGAGACCTTGACATCCAGTACAGGTGGTTTAGGAACAAACATCTGGGCATACATGAAGGTGTAAGGCTACCTTCTCTAAACTGAATGTCCTCTTGAGGTGTAAACTTCCAACTCCTAGAATTCTCTGAACAGCTTGGCTGCTGTGAGAAACTTCTGGGAGGTGTAATCCAAACACCTGGAGAACATAATGGGGGCAAGGTTGATCTGGAATGTGGGAGATTATTTTTGGATCATGAAGCTAACTGTGATCCTTGTCCTGGGATCAACCTCCACCATTCTACTTTGATATTGTCTCAGCATAGCACTGTCTTTGGCACTAGAAAATGACTTAGTCAGATTGATGGATTCAACTAAAACTTACTCTTTGGGTTTGCAGCCAGACAAGGCAATGCTGATCCTAAAAAAAAATAGAAACAAAAATGCAATCAGATCTGGAGTGTTTTTATTCATATACGTAAACCCAGATACATGAAAACATGCCTAATTCAATACATTTAATTAATATGAGAATGAACATCTACTTTTGATTCAAAAGCAGAAGATAGGAACACAAGTACATTTTTCAGGTCTGACAATCTGTTGTGCAATGTCAAAGGAGGAAGTCAGAACACAGAAACTGGAATATTTTCAGATGAGCTTGCATATTTTTGACATGAGACATAATCTTCTTAATCTTTTGGACATAATCTTCTTAAAAAGGATAGGGCTGATGGGTAGTACTTTCTGTAACATTCCCAAAATCAGAAAGGAGCACCATCAAGTCCACCCATCTTCCATAGCTATGTTCTGATCTCTGCTAAAACCTCCTTGTAGTCACCCAAACCTAAAACAGCATCCTTCAGCTTTCCTTCCCCAGGTGCCCTCCAAGACATATTATCATCCCACAAATTACTAGCCACCATGGCCAAGAAATGGCTGGCAAATCTCCAAGCTATCTAGAAAATGCCAGAATGGAAGTTTATTCTGTTATGACATGATATGGATTGTTGAAGCATTGCATGTTTAGATGATCAGTGTTATTTTATAACTTAGGCTGAGTGTTAGCATGTGGTTGTTTCCATTCCACTGTGCTTCATAGTATTAAAACTTTAAAACAATATAAAGTCTTCCATTCACTTATTAAGGTGGTTAGTCCAATTAAAAACATGTTCTTATTTTTATTAACAACATTATACAGTTATCATTTTTAACCCTTCTTCTTGAGGTTAAAAAAATCACTTAGGAACTATGGGGATTAAACTGAGATGCTCTCATTTTAAATATCTAGCTTTGATGACCATATAATACGACGATGAACTACCCTACACACGTTGGTGGGATTCAGGCAGTTTGCACAACTTCGGGAGAACCTGTTGTAAACTTTCTGAGCAGTTTGGTGAACTGGTTGTTGGAAGAAATCATTAGGGCAGAGAACCAGCTATTAAATTATTTGAATCCCACCATTGCCCATACAGTAGGAATTGATAGACAGACTGAAGTTGTAACACATTTAAATGCTTTTTACTTCTAGTAGATAGCATGGTGGACTACTATTATACAAAACTGATCTGAAATCTAACTTCTTTTTTGGGAATTGAAATTAGGCTTGATTTGCCATTTGCAGGAAAAAAAGCAACCCTGATTTTTAAGAGCTTCACTTACCTGCTGCTAGTAGTAGGAAAATAGAAAAGCTCTCCATCTTATTCCTTTTTTCTTTGATTGAATATCTGCAAAGTTGTTGCAGTGACTTGTGATGCCTCTGTTTTCTTGTATGGTAAGAAAAAGTCAACGTGTGTTGTGTATATATATATATATACACACACACACACACATACACACACACACACACACACACAAAGACCCACATATGCATCTACCGCACCTAAGTTTACAAGGGCAACAAACTTCACAAAGGAAAGGGACTTCAACCAAACAAAAATGGTCTGGAACATTTCAACCCATTGTATGCATTTCCCCATCTTTTGTGAGAAGCAGTCAACACTAGAACTGATGGGCAGACTAGCTTCCTGGGTTGAGTCACAGCAGAAAGAAGAAATGTCCACAGTTAATAAATATTGAAAACAAACTCAGCATTCATCTTGTTCCAAATATTGTTGGGCCCTGAATGCCACAAGAAAGTGCAGTGACCCCAGTGGTCAGTCTCAAAAGGCTAACTAGAGTCAGACCTGACTTAATCCTTGAATGGAAAGCCACCAGAAAGTCCTAGGACTACAGGCTAAAGGGCAGGGGGACATATAGGCTACTTTAGGAAATGTCTCATTTTAATGGGATTGGTCTGCCCCATTTCCCCTGGCAAAAGGGGCATGCTGTGGACCCCATCAGCCAAGGAAATTCAGCTGGCGGGGTACATGGGGAGAGCTTTTTCTTCTGTGGCCCCCATCCTTTGGAACATCATGCCAATCAAGATGATAGTCCCTAGCCTTCTGAAAGGGCCTGAAGATCTGGCTCTGCTGATTGGCTAGTGGTCCTGATGGGGCGTCCCACTCTGGAACTGATTGGTGGACTAAGAAGCAGAGGTGGGCTGCTGGGGGTTTGCAGGGGTTCAGGAGAGACCCTAGCTGCGATTCTGGGCAAATCCCACTCTTAGTGGCCCCGCCCCGCCCACTCCACCCTGCCCCTCCAAAGAGCCCCCATGTGGCCCATTTTGGATGCAGGTAAATGCAGGGCCCATGTAGAGACTTGGGGAGGGTGAAAAAACAGATCTCCCAGAAGTTCAGGAAGGCCAGAAATTGGCCTGTTTCCAGTTTCCAGAGAGCCTCCGGAGCCCAGGGAGGCTGCTTTCACCCTCTCAGAGGCTCAAAGAAAACCTCCGGAGCTTGGGGAGGGCAAAAATGCCCCCCCCCCACCGTGATGCAGGAGGCTGACCAGGCCACGCCTACCATGGCCACGCCCACCCAGCAACCAGGCAGAGAACTCTTTGGGAAAAGTTTTGAAGCCCACCCCTGCTGAGAAGAATCCCACCTCCATCCCACTTGTGTATTGGTTTCTTATCGACAGCAGTTTTCTGTTAACTTTTCATGTTCAGTGTTTTCACATTCTAATTGCATTATGTTGCTGTTTTATGGTGATGTGATCTGCCCAGAGTTGTTCAACAGTGGGACGGGCAGCAGAAAAATTTAACAAATAAATAATTATATAAAACAGAGGAGGGCAAAGGCAACCCACTTCTGCACATTTCCATACATCTTTTCCCAGTGGGCAATTCTGAAAGTGTAGAGACAAGAGAAGCTGAATTATAGAGAAATAGAGGAGCAGAGATATTGTGTGTGTGTGTGAGAGAGAGAGACAATAAAAGACCAAGCCTACACAAGAATCCATAAATGAAGCAGTGTGATTAGGTAATCATGAGATACCAGATCTATCAACGACAAAATATAATCCATATGCAATTATTATTGATCTGCAAATGTCTTGATGTAAAGACATTATAGGCTGAGTTCTCAACTTGGTATTTTTATCTGTTTTTTAAAAACCCTACAATTAATCCTCTGCGTTTGTTTTACAGGAAAAGTAAACTTGCCTTCTTTCTTTATAAATGAAAAGGCAGACTGTTTGGCATTCTGCTGGTTGACAGACATCTATCAGTCATGAAATATTTGCTTTACTGTTTGATTTGATGCCAAAGTCCTGTCTCCAGCTTTATCTTCAGGCCAATGAATTATTTCTGTAATCTGAGAAATGAATTTGAATTCTTTTCCCATGAATATAACAACAATTAGTAATTATTAATGTATAGATAAAATGGGTTCACCAACACTGAGGAACAACCTAGAACTAAGGAGAAATTTCTTGACTTCTTCTTGTTGTGCCATATCTGTCATTGGATGATGGTGTTCATGTTAGCAGTCATTAACATTGGTGATCCTATTTGCCACATGAAAAATTCTAAACCAGTCCCTTTGATTTTGGAACCATAATGTTCTTCTTCTGCCTGGATCTCGTTTGCCTTCAATCTTTCCCTGGAGGATTAAGTGAAGGGTGCCATATGTTTCCGGGAGTTGCATCACATGTCCGAAATATTCTAACTTTTGCTTTTTTTGATTATTTTTGATTATTTCTCTTGGGCTTTTCCAGACAGTTAAACTTCCTGACAGGGAGAACAATTAACCAATGGAACAGCTTGTCTCCAGAACTTGTGGGTGCTCCATCATTGGAGGTTTTTAAGAAGAGATTGGACAGCCATTTGTCTGACATGACTTAGGGATTCCTGCCTGAGTAGTGAGTTGGATTAGATTAAAAGACCTCCAAGTAAAAGGGGGGTGGGGGTGGGGAGAAATGATGATGGGAGTTGCAGTCCAAGAACATCCAGAGGCCTTCTCTATTGCCATTGCCACCTTAAAGTTCAAGGTTGGAGAGCGTCTTCACTGAAGAACTAGAGACTTCATCATTGGCCAGCTGGTTGTGCTCCTATAGTGGGGGAAAAAAGTGGGGAGATAGAAGAGGCCATTTTTGGAAAGTCAGGATTTCTGGTTGAGCAATATTGAAGAAGGTTATTGTTCTCCCACCCCTGTAGTAGTTCTTTCCTACTCTAGCAAATGGAACCTGCAATCAAAGTTTGGGCTCAACCAGATTTCTTTCTGTAGGTTTTCAATGAAATTACTTCTGGAAGCATTCTCCACCCCCACCCCATAATGCCTTCTCTAGCCACATGCACCCACCATAGGATAAATTTGAACGCTTGGGAATGACTTGTGAGTCGAACGTACTTTGGATCATATTGCATTCCGATGCACAACAGATACCCAAATAAATTGAGTATCAGCAAAAGAGAAAGACGGCCAGACAGAGTAAGGTAAATTGCTCAAAGGTTGCCTTGTGAAAGAGCTGACATGTTGAGCCAGCAAGATGCATAAATAACTAGAAGTTGAAGGCTGTTATTAGCATCTGGGTGAAATTGTGCTTAAATGAGGTGAGGGAAATGGATATAAAATCTAGCCTGGGATTTCAGTGGGGAGAAGTGAGGGAAAATATCTGGCTCTCATATATTAATTTGATCTGGCCATTCGAATCTGTGGTTACAAATCTCCAAGCAACCACAGAACCAATTGCACAGTTTCCTAATAATGCAACTGTCTTCTGGAACACATGACATACTTCTCTAAAACAGCACAGGGCAACCACATGGAACCCAAAGGGAAATCATTTCTCTCAAAGAAATTGCATATTGTTCTTTTAGCCAAAATCTTTTTAACAGAACGATGGGGCAACAGGCCAGACACTGAATGGGACAACAGGCCAACAGGATGTAATGCCTCTGACAAAATCTGACCCCAAAAAAGGAGCTGAAATTCAAATAAATTCCATTTTGCTGGCAACATTCGCACATTGCAAAATCCCTCTCCATCAACCCAGGCCAAAAAATAAAAAGTTCCTTTATCTATCCCTTCTTCCATCTACAAAGGCATTTGCAATGGCAGGAAACCTCATTTAAAAAAAAAAAATGTCCTGGGCTTAGCTGTGGAACTAAGTGTAAAGTTTACAAGGGGTTGATTTTCTAGTTAACATTTGGGCAGCCCAGCTTTTCGACTGCTGTTGGGAAACCCACCCAGGGCCATCTTTTAAAAAACAGGCAATGAGTTTTTGAAGGTAGATGACAGTCTGTGGGGTAAGTGTAACTTAGCTGGGGCAAAGTTTCAAGAAAGAATATGCCTATGTTCTGGAGCTTCTCTGCTCTGAGATAAATTGGTCATTTCCATGGAAGGTATGTATCTATTCAGGGGTGGGCTTCATAAATTTCAGCAAAGGGTTTTCTGCCCAGTTGCTGGGTGGGCGTGGCCATGATGGGCGTGGCCTAGTTGGCCTCCTGCACCACGGCGGGGGTGGGGCGTTTTTACCATCCCCGAGCTCCGGAGGCTTTTTCAAGCCTCCGGGAGGACAGAAATGACCTCACCAGGCTCTGGAGGCTCTCTGGAAGCCAGAAACGGGCCCATTTCCAGCCTTCCCAAACTTCCAGGAAGCCCATTTTTCGCCCTCCCTGAACCTTTGCACATGCCCTGCACTAACCTTCATCCAAAACAGGGCGCGTGGGGACTCCTGGGAGGGGAGGGGTGGGTGGGGCCAGCTTGGAGTGGGATTTGGGGGTTCTCCAAACTGTACAGAACCTTAGCTAGGGGCTCTCCCAAACCCCTGCGAACCCCCAGCAGCCCCACCCCCGGATGTATGCATTTTCTCCATACATCTGAATGAGAAATCATCCTTGCAAACCCCATCAGGATAAAAGCCAGGCAGAGAAAAGGTAGCAGGTTGCACCAGAAACCCCATTATTTACCTGAATTTTGAGTGCTATGCAATGGTATCATCCCTGCTCTGCTAAAGGGATTAAAAGTGTAGTATGATGGGTCTGAAAAGCAAATTTTTCCAAGAGATGAACAAAATCTCTTCTTGGAGGATCTTTTAAAGATCCTTTACCCTGTGTTTCTCCCCACTCCCCCCAAAAATAATATCTTGATTTATTTGCATGCCAGATGTATCAAACCTTGTTGCAGGCTGGATTAAAGTTTCTCTCCCAGATATTTGGTATTCGAATGAAATCAGACCAACAGTAAAACTTCAGTGCTTTTCTCAAGCAAAGCTAGCTACACACACACACACACACACACACTCACACCCATGCTCACCTAGAAGCACACAACTGGGCTTGGCCAAGGCACTGATTTGGAGAAATTAGGGTCAAATTTCTTTCTTTGCTTACTTAGTTTTATACAAAGGCTTGTTTTTGGGAAATATAAATCTTGTCCTGTAGCCGTGAATCATCTGAGATTCTTGAAAAATCCGTAACTTTCTCTGCTTTATTTATCAGGACTTGTTGCAATTGCCAGGACTTTCAGCTTACTCCCCTTACCTCTCTTTGTGATTTTCTTCCCCTGCGTACTTGCTGGCTCTGCTTTCAGCTCAGGACAGAGAGTTCATAAATTTATAAAGATAGCTCTGCTTTGGCCTGGTGTAGGACATTCACTCCTCCCCTTGGCATCAAACTAAGCTACATATGCCATAAACAAGGCAAGCTCTCAACTCAATATGAGCTTGCACAATTGGTAATCATAGATGTTTGCATATAGCATTAATAATGAAAGCCTTGTAGATTTCTCTCCTGGAACATCTTAAAAGTTCCATTGCATTCCTAAAAGCATCCCGATAAGAATTAAAAGGCGGAGTAGAATTTACATCCTGGAGTAAACAGAGAAAGGTAATGTTGTTAATCGCCCAGGTGAAGCAAAGCATTTAAAAGTCATGGTTGCGTTGGCATGGACAAATAGAATCATTGCCTTCAGCATGGCTTCCGTGTAATAATGGCAAGCCATCAAATTGGTATTGATATTAGCAACCACAGATAAGTTTTTCTTCAGGGCAACCTGAAGATTGTTCCCAACCTGATCCTTCAGAACTTCCAATGGAACACAAGTTGCCATTATTACTGGGTCCATTCACCTTGATACTGCTTGCCTTCTTTTTCTCTTTCATCCACTTTTCCCACCATTTTAAATTTCTTTAAATTTTAAAGTCTTTGCATGAAGTATCACAAATATAATTTTTGCCTGATTATTTGCACCTCAAATGAGAACTCTGGTTTGATTTGTTCTTTGAAAAAATTCCATTGGATCTTCCTTATTTTTTACCTTTTCCTTACTTTACCTCTCTTATTTAAAGAAGCTATTTTTACATAAGCACTAAAGTCTTCAGCCATGCTTTTGAATTCTTGAAGGAGAATTGCATTATTTCCTGTTCCTTTACAAAATATATGTGTGTGTTTGTGTGTGTGTGGATGTATAGCATATATCCTTGTCTCTCTGTGTATGTATGTGTGTATGTGTGTATGTGTGTGTGTATGTATGTATATATGTATGTGTATATGTATATACATACTATTATTTAATAAAAGTTTATTTTACACATCTCTTCACGGCAACATGATTCCAGATTACAACATTTATACATAGTCATAATTACATTTTCAATTTTCTTATTTAATATCATATCAAATCATTATCCATTCCATTAATCTTTAATTAAGTTTTCATTTCATATTCAATTCATTAATTCAATATCAACATCATTTCATCCTCACATATATTTTCAATTCTTTATCCCCTATTATTTCCATTTTCAGCTTACTACCAATTTTATTTTATATACTATATACGAACCGTGCTGGCGCAGTGGTTGGAGTGCAGTACTGCAGGCAACTTTTGCTGCCTCTTGGCTGCCTGCGATTTAGCAGTTTGAATCTCTCCAGGCTCAAGGTTGACTCAGCCTCCCATCCTTCCAAGGTGGGTAAAATGAGGACCCAGATTGTTGGGGGCAATAGGCTGACTCTGTAAACCACTTAGAAAAGCTGTAAAAGCACTTTAAAGCAGTGTATATAAGTCTGTGTTTTTGCTATTCTATCTATTTAGTGTGCCTTTTTTGGGGGGAAGGTTGTATTTGTGTGAGAAGCACCAAGATGCTTCCGGGTTGAAAGACATCATCACTGCCGAGGAGTGCCCAGTTGGAGACTCCTTTCATGACCTGTGCAGGAGCTGGAATAAAGGATGGGAGCTCAACCCTGCCTCACAGCAGCACTTGGGTCTCAAATGTGGGCTTGCTAACCTTCAGCCCAGTGTCCTAACTACTCGAGCCACCATACTCTGTGGGCTGAAAATCCTTATAATCCAATCTGCAATTGGGAATTCTTATCTTAAGGGCTACAGTTGCAGAAAGAGTGAGAAAAATACAGTGCTTTTTTTTTTTTTTTTTGCAGATATTTATATTGCACTCCTGGGTGATCAAGGATGTTTGGGAAAAGCTAACATTCTATACTTCTCTGGAAGAGCCTTTAAGACAAATCTGCTTCCAGTAAATACAGGCAGAAGGGAAACTCTTGAATATAAGTGAAAAATTCCTTTATAACCCTTTTTCGTTTCAAAGCAATCATAGATGATTAAACCACTGTAAATAGTGGTAAACAATAGGAGGTTACCAAGGAGAGCTGATGCTTTAAGGGCAAGCAAGATTACTGGTACTTTCTTATCATAACAAAGTAGTTACATAAACAAACTTCATTATAGTGTATAATTAAAGTGTAGAGGTCTACTTATTAAAAAATATAAAAATAACTTCTCATCTTTACCCCATATGGCTAAATAATTGCCTATGTAGTTGGCTTTGAAACTGTATTGCACATGTGTTGAATCGTAACTACTTGCAACCGATATATACTGGGTTCTTGGTCCCCTGAGGCTAGATCCAGTGACTCACGACATTAAAAATTTTTGCAAAATGATTGTTTGGATCCTTTCCTCAAACTCCATCCAAGTTTATTGGGCGGTGTTTCTACCACTGATTCTTGTAAGACATGGGGTTTGGAACCGGGCTGTGGAAGTGGTGGACGGTTGTATATGTGAAGTTGTGTTTGTTAAGGTGACCAACTTTTTACAATGAGAAGGAGGACACAAATAAATTGAAGAAAAAGAACAAAGCCTCTTGCGTGTGGCACACTTTCTCAAAACAATTCTCCTGTGTGGAGTGCATGCGTCTCATTATCGCATCTCGCTGCACTGTACCGAGCCTTGACAAATTGTCATGTCAAATATAAATACATCACATCACACACAACGGATCGGATCGGCATAGATCAAATAGTGAGATTTACAGATTAGTCTCCAAATATCAAAAAGGAGGATATGTAGAAGGACACTTTTCGAGAGAGGACAGAACTTACAAAAGGAGGACTGTCCTCCCTAAAGGTGACAGCTGGTGACCTTATGTTTGTAAAAGTGGCATGTGTGCAGTCAAAACCATCCCCTCCGACTCCCTCTTCACTCTGGCTCAGGGATGGGGCTGCTGGGGGTTCGCAGGGGTTCAGGAGAGCCCCTAGCTAAGATTCTGCGCAGTTTGGACAACCCCCAAATCCCAATCCTGGCTGGCCCCACCTCCCCCTTCCCTCCTCTCCCAGGAGACACTACGTGGCCCATTTTGAATGCAGATAAGTGCAGGACTCGCACGGAGGCTTGGGGAGGGTGAAAAATGGGCCTCCTGGAAGGTCAGGAAGGCCGGAAATGGGCCTGTTTCCGGCTTCCAGAGATCCTCCGGAGCCCGGGGAGGCCGTTTTCGCCCTCCCGGAGGTTTGAGGAAAGCCTCCAGAGCAGAGATGGTATTCAGCAGGTTCTGACCAGTTCTGGAGAACCAGCAGAAGAAATTTTGAATGGTTTGGAGAACCGGCAAATATCTTCTTTGACTGGCCCCGCCCCCATTTCTTCTCTGCCTCCTGAGTCCCAGTTGATTGGTTGGGTCTTCTTTTGTTGCCCTGCACAGGAAAAGGGAGCTGGAAAGCAGGTTAGTGGGGTGGGAAGGAATGTGGATTTTGCAGTATCCTTCCCCTCCCATGCCTACCAAACCAATGTCCACAGAACCAGTAGTAATTTTTTTTGAATCCTACCACAGTTCCAGAGCCTGGGGAGGGCAAAACATGCCCCCCCCCAAGTGTGGTGCAGGAGGATGACTAGGCCACGCCCTCCATGGCCACACCCACTCAGCAATCAGGCAGAGAACCCTTTGCTAAAATTTTTGAAGCCCACCTCTGCCCTGGCTGCTGCCTCCACTGATCTCAGCCAGAAAGGTTGTGTAACGCTGTTGTGAGACAAATCATGCACAGGGATTTGGCAAGAGCTTGCTTATTTAGCAATAAAACCCACCCAGCATTTTAAGTCCTTTTAAATGGCTCCTTTACCCAAAAGTCAAACATTGAGAAGTGTCATCTGCAGGCCTTTCAGCCTCACAAGCAGACACCCTACACTCCTCCACAAAAGGGTTAGATTATCTTGTTATTCAAGTTTGGATGGATGAATCAACCATACAAAGTGCACATAAATATATCTTGTGCTGATTAACTATGGCAATAAATTTGACCCAATCACTTCTGGTATTTTTGTCCTCCCCTACTAGTAAGTGCAGCCTTTTGGGTCTCATCATTTGTCTGGCAGCAACCTTAGTGGCTGTTTTGCTTTTGACCTTCTGAGTGTTTTCCCTCCCATTTCTGTGAATGCTGCTCCCTATAAAAGAGGAAACAGCAGTAGGGTGGATGAGGGTGAGCCAAGAACTCCTCTTCTTTCCTCAAACCCAGAGAAATCTCCTCAATTGTGGAAGGTAAGAATTGTGGCAGGCTTTTGTCCCGTGCATTTGTATTCTCCATCATGCAACACGTAGCTTGTGTCTGTACGATGGAATGATGGAGCTTCCTCTTTCAACAGGTAGTTAATCCACTATTCTATTCCCCCCCCCCCTTCAAGAGATATATTACNCCACTATTCTATTCCCCCCCCCCCTTCAAGAGATATATTACTTTTTGAAGAATAAACTGAAATTCTTCTCTTGCATCTTGTCAAACAGGTTTCATTAGATTATTTAGCTATATGCAAATAAAGGCTAATGAGTTTCCTTAAACTGAAATAATGGCTATTTTCAGTCGCATAAGGAAATAGGCTGATTGCCATGGCCCACAGTGTATTGAGCCAGACAGTGGATCTGGTGCATGGAGATAATTTTTGCTTTGTTTACTTGCTGGGGGGGGTTTTAATCTTTTTTTTCTTAACAAAATAGAATAAATTGCCTATCTCCTCCTTAACGGGTTGGAAAGATCTGGAGATTAAAAATAAAAATAAAAATACTGTCCATAGAAAGAGGGAGCTACCGGGTTCTAAATTTTGGTGCTAAATTTTGACTTGGATTTTGACCTGGGGGGTGATGTGAGTAAAGGGAAAGGGGAGATGACCAAAGAAATGGGAAAGACTTGCCCTGCTGACTTCTGCCTAATAAATCCATAGACATTTAGCATTTCATCAGGAAATCTCTATACCAGTCAATGGCCCTTGTTCATGTTTATATCCTACTTAACATTTCTTCTTATATTCCTTTTGTGTCCTGTAGCTATGGGGCTGCTATCGCTGCTACTCTTTTCATCCTTAATGCTGCAAAATGGTGAGTAAACCCCAACCCAACAGAGGAAGCTCATTCCCAAATCCCAGGCCAGTCCATCCATGTCTGTCTGTTTTGTTTGTCTGTCTTCTCTTTCTCTCACAGCCTAACCCATGATAGCCAATGTATCACTGTGTGGTGATCCAGACTTTAAATGAACCATAATTGGCGAGACTTACCCAAGATATGAAAGCCCATGATAAGGTATTAGACTAGGACTGGAGAGATCCTAAAAAAGTTATTGTATGATCTTGGATCTCTCTCTCTTGCTTCCCCGCCTCCCCCAACTCCCTAACAGAGTTGTCGTCATTGGGTGATCTTAGACATCCACCTTTGTCTGTCTGTCTGTCTGTCTGTCTGTCTGTCTGTCTGTCTGTCTGTCTGTCTCTATCTATCTATCTATCTATCTATTCTATCTATCTATCTATCTCTCATCTATCTATCTATCATCTATCATCGTATTCTATCATCCTATCATCTATCTCTATCTACCATCCTCCTTCCATCATCTCTCTCTATCCTATCTCTCTCACTATTCTATCTATCTAATCTATCTATCTATCTATCTATTCTATCTATCTATCTATTCTATCTATCTATATTCTATCATCTTAATCTCTATCTATCATCCTCCTCCTCATCTCTCTCTATCCTATCTCTCTCCATATCTTATCTATCTATCTATCTATCTATCTATCTATATCTATCTATCTATCTATCTTAATACTATCTATCTATCTATCTATCTTTCTATCACTATCTACCATCCTTCCTCCTCACATCTCTCTCTTCTATTCTTCTCACTATCCTATCTATCTTATCTAATCTATCTATCTATCTATCATATCTACTATCATTCTATCATCTATCTATTCTATCTATCTATCTATTATCTATCAATATCTATTCATCTAATCTACCATCCTCCCTCATCTCTTCTCTATCCTATCTCTCTCTCACTATACTTATGTATCCATCTACTCACTATTCTATTCTACATCTATCTATCTATCTACTCGTATCGTACATCTATCTATCTATCTATCTATCTATCTATCTATCTCTTATCTACACAAACACTCTCTCTCCCTCTCCCTCCCTCCCTCCCTCCCTCCCCCTCTCTCTTTTTCTCCTCCCCACCCCCAAATATTACAGAATTGTTGTTGTGGGAAACACTATGCACTGCCTTGAGTTCCTGAAGTGAAAGTATGAAAAATGTAAGGAATAATAAAATAAATTAAACTTGTAAATGTTATCTCTTCAATAGTGACAAGGAAAGTAAAACATAAACTATTGGTGCCTTTCAATTTGGCCCAGAGCCCTTTCCCAAATGTGTTCCCTTCTCTCCCCCTTCTACTTTTTTCTTTCTTGGGGTATTTTATTGTTATTCTTTCCTGACCTCAGTTTTTCACATCTTTGTATCCTTTTCACAGGCCAAGGATTTTCAAGCTCCCATGGAAAGCAATTCATCACGGCCTTCATGGAGAATTTTGAGACCAACAGGCCTTCTGAAACAAGCTTGAAGCTATTTCTTGTAGGCCACGACAATGACACCAGGGTCTCCGTGACAGTGACCAAGTCTTCTTCCCGCCAGATTTACTCTGTTGCAGGAGGTGAAACGGTGCCCGTGGATCTCCCCATGAGTTTGGAAATGAAACGCAGTGGCATTTTTGCCCATTCCATTGTGATTGAGGCTGAGCATGACATTTCAGTGGTCTCATTTAACCGAAAATTGTATTCTGTTGCGAGCATGACCCTCTACCCGGTCCATGAACTTGGCGATACCTATTATGTCATCACACCTCCGGGCACCATTACAGACAGTTACCAGAAAGAATTGGCTGTCATAGCTTGGAAGACTCCTACCCAAGTCACCATCGAACTGCAAGGCAAAATCATCTTCAAGAGACGGTCATACGCGGCAGGGAGTACCCTCACGGTAAGCCTCAAAGCTTTCGAAGTTCTTCAGTTGCAAAGCGCGGAAGACTTGTCTGGCACCAGGATCCAGTCCTCGGCTCCCGTGGCAGTCTTGAGTGGCCATGTCTGCGTTCAGGAAAATTATTACTGTGATCACGTCGCGGAGCAACTTCTGCCCGTCTCCAAGTGGGGCCAGACCTTCATCGTTCCTCCGGTGCCTCTGCAGACCAGTTTCGATATTATCTATGTGGTGGCTTGTCAAAACACACGTGTTGTTTATCAGTCAGGACAGGACAAAAGCTTTCAAGATATGGTGCCAGGAGAAATCGCCCGGTTACCACTCCAGTTGTCTCAAGCACTTTACATCTCTGCCGATGCTAGAATTCAGGTGACTTTTTTTTTCACGGGGATCAAGATCAGGAACATCGGATATGATCCCTTTCTCATCAACGTCCCTGATGTCACCAGTTATGGCCTGGCCTACCGAATTGAGGGTCTCAGAAAGTTTGACAACCATGTCCTTCTCATAGCAAAAAGCTCTGAAACTGCTACCTGGGATAAATCTGTGGTGGCAGGCATTCAGTGGCATTTGGTCCCTGGCTCAGAGTATTCCTGGGGAGAATATAATTGGAAAGCTGATCTCAATCAACATTCACTTTTCCTGGAGAATCCTCAAGCTGCCTTTGGGGTGTTGGCCTATGGAAACAAGAATTATGAAGGCTATGGTTTTGCTCCATCACCTTTTGGCACACTCGGTAAAGAAATTGCCCTTTGTATAATAGTCAGCACTATGTCTCATATTTTAAGATTCTCTCATAATTATTTCTTTTGATTTAGAAGAATCTCTCATATGATTGCTAATGCTGTGTCTATGAACCTGCCTTCTAATTTCCTTTAGATTTTCTCCCCGGGCATCTGCATTTTATTTGTGGTTGTAGCTTTCTTTAACATTATCTGAGGTTGGTTTCTTTCCCTCTCAGCCATTTTGCAGCTTCCCTGGACTCCCTGATCTGGAAAAAGCCTCAGAGAGGATTTTTCAATTTTATTTATTTTAAAAAAGACCCTTATTTATTACATAGACATATGTAACAGAAAAAGAAGTAAAAGGGGGAAAAAAGCAAGTTATAAACAAAGAAGAGCTTTACAAGCACTGTAACATTTAACTCCCTCCTTTGCAAAGTGTGGTTATAAGTTGAGGTCTACCCTATATCGATTTGTCTAGAAAGTCACAAAAACTTCAGTTTAAACTTTTTGTTTTAGTACAGGAAGCAAAACTGGTTGGAATAGTCATCTGGCATGCATTGCTCATTGCAAATTTTTTTTAAAGTATTTATGTATCATACTGCAAAAGTGACAGGGATTTGTAGATCTCCCAGCAAGGGGGAAAATTGACCAAATCAACAAAAGTTGAAATCATTTCCCGAAAGTCAAATACAGCTTTCAGCACATGCAAGCCCATTTCTCAAGCTGTACCACATAATTGTGAAAAGAGTATTTACTTATTAAACACACACACACACACAGAGACATGGCTGTGCTTTCAGAATGGTTCTGTAGCAAAGAACAGATCTTCACAATCTTCAGTGGCGTCATCAGTTTACTTTTCAGCCTACGCACAAAGAACAAAGCTTTGCCAAGATCATAGCTTGGTTCCTTAACCCCATCTCAAGGCTGGACATTTCTAGCTTACTGTGGGAGAACGGGAACGGTTTGGAGGAATGTGTGAGATTGCAATGGGCTGGGCAGCTGGAATTGGATCCTATACTTGGCAGGCCTTGGGTTTTGTGCCTTTTCCACTTGACACATGGGATATTTTCTTATTTTGTCACTTGTTCAGTGGCAGTACAAGTAATTGAGCCCCGCACTACATCAGTGAGCAACGTTAAGAGGTATGGACTTCAAGTCCCACAATTCCTCGGTCAATGTGCTAGCTGGGGAATTCTGGGAATTGAAATCTACACATCTTAAAATTGCTGATGTTGAGAAACAGCACATTAAGGCAAAGGGTGTGGGGAAACACCACCAAGTGGAGGGCCGATTTGAATCATAGTTCCTAAATATTTTTGTACTTGTGTCAATGCTCCCATATAATTTTAACATATGGTCTCCAGGACTGGAGGAAGAGCCAGTTCTCCATCACCTTCTGAAACTCCAGTTGAGTTGGGGGCCATCCAATTCCTTGGAGGAAAGTTATTCCATACAGCCAGCACCAGAATAAAGTCCAGTTTATGTGGAATCTGACTAGCCAATTGCAAATGAATGCTATCCATATAGAATAGAATATTTTATTGGCCAAGTGTGATTGGACACACAAAGAATTTGTCTGGGTGCAAATGCTCTCAGTATACATAAAAGAAAAGTTACATTCATCAGGAATTGAGAATCATCAGGTACAACACTTAATGATAGTCACAGGGTACAAATAAGCAATCAAATCATACTAGGAAATGGTCAGTATAAATCGTAAGGATACAAGCGTCAAAGTTACAGTCATACAGTCACAAGTGGGAGGGGATGGGTGATAAGGAGTGATGAGAAGATTAATAGTAATAGTAGTTCAGACTTTGTAAATAGTTGAACAGTGTTGAAGGAATTATTTGTTTAGCAGAGTGATGATGTTTGGGAATAAACTGTTTTTGTGTCTAGTTGTTCTGATGTACAGTGCTCTATAGTGTCGTTTTGAGGGAAGGAGTTGAAATGGTTTATGTCTGGGATGTGAAGGGTCTGTAAATATTTTCACAGCCCTCTAATATGTGTTTTTCTTCCCAAGGAAAGTTACCTTGCTATCCCTAAGGTTGCTGAGATTCCCTTTGCCTCTTTTGATCATTGTTTTGCTTAGCTCCAGTTCCAGACCAGGTTCCTGTCCCATTGATCTGCCCGGAGAACAGCCACTATCTATCCTGTGGAAATGCCTGCCCAGCAACGTGTTCTGACCGAACTGCTCCATCCAGATGTGAAAATACCTGTGCAGAAGTCTGCCAATGTGACGAAGGCTACCTCTTCAGTGGAGAGAAATGTGTTCCCAGGGAGAGTTGCAACTGCACTTACAAAGGTGTGACCTACAGAGCAGGAGAGGAGTTTTGGGCTGACGAAAACTGCCAGTCCCGTTGCAGGTGTGATAACAGATTAGGCAGAACCATGTGTGAGAAGTCTTCTTGCAAAGCCAAGACAAAATGCATTGTGGTGAATGGTGTTCGTGGCTGTCACGCCACTACCTATAGTTCCTGTATTGCATCAGGGAATCTACATTACCTTTCCTTTGATGGAACCAAATACGATTTTGTGGGAAGCTGTGTGTATCAGATGGTGGGTGTCAGCTCCAAAAACTCAGCCCTCACCCCGTTTTTGATCACGGTGGAGAACAACGACCGAGGCTATAAGTCTGTGTCTTTTACCAAAGCGGTGACCTTGGAGGTCTACAACATGACCATCAGCCTGAGCAAAAGTGCCCAAGGTCGGATTGAGGTACGGTGGTTGAACATTGGAGAAGCGTGGGGGAGGTGTAAATTTGGTAATTAGGACCACTTAAAATATTCTATAGAAGCACACCCAGTCTTTTGCATGCAATTCTCATTTTCATGTATAACGAGACTGTCAGGGTTCCAACAGATGCCCTAATTAATTCATGAGCCTCAAGCCAAGTTTCAAAAGAAATCCAATTATTTATTAGGAGCAACATATTGGCACTTTCCCAGTTGCAGTTGCCTCTGTCCTACATAATTTACTGTCCACCTATGACCCTGTTTCCTCCCTCCTCCCACATTGTGTCATAAATCACATTCTCCAACAGAGCACTTTCATGGGCTGTAGAAAATACACCTCTCTGGCTGGCTCTGGTAATCTGGGATACAATGTGGAGAAAGGCATGCCTGGAATGTGCTGCTGGTCATAGCAACCACACTGCTCCATCAGATCTCCCCCACTCTTTCTTATGGCAACTTGAGAGCAAGCCAGGAATGCTTTACGAGTTAACAGATACTTTGGGGGATTTTTAGAGTAGAGCTCAAGAAAGTGCTATCGGTTTACTTTGCAAAATGGAGAGAAATATTACCACAGATAGGGACTTTTGCTGTTTCTATGGGGGGAAAAGTTGAACCCTGCAAACCATTCACTAACGTTCTTCTGTTGTAGAAGGTTATGAAACGACACCGAATCCTGCTTCCTCTTAATTCTGTAACAAAAAATGCACATAAAAGTGATTTATAAAGCTGTATTTTATGCAGAATATGTCATCTTTTTGTTTGATGATTCCAAACAAAAAAGAGAGGAAAGAATGCTAAGTGAGGAGTCCTTGGTGCTGTCTGAGCTTGGTTGTTTTCTTGTAGATGTTCCTCAGTGATAGTTGTTGTCTAGTTTGGGTTATGAAACATCTGGAAGAAAACAACCAAGCTCAGAGAACCCCTCATTTCAACCTTGAGCTTCAAGTATTTTTATTTATTAGCATGCTAAGTACCAATGAAATAGTTTTTATGTGGCCAAATTAAAAGTTTACTTGGGATGGATTCATTCATTCATTCATTCATTCATTCATTCATTCATTCATTCATTCATTCAATCATATGAGCCAAGGTGGCACAGTGGTTAGAGTGCAGTACTGCAGGCTACTTCTGCTGACTGCCAGCTGACTACAATTTGGCAGTTCAAATCCCACCAGGCTCAAGGTTGACTCAGACTTCCATCCTTCCAAAGTGGCTCAAATGAGGACCCAGACTGTTGGGGGACATAGGCTGACTCTGTAAATTGCTTAGAGAGGGCTGTAAAGCACTATAAAGAGGTATATAAGTCTAAGTGCTATTGCTATCAGGGCCTCCACTTCTGTATCCTTGTACCAGAAGGCAACTTTAATGCAGGAGACAGCCCTGCAGACAGTTATACAACCATGTCAGAGAAATCTGCTGAGGCTAGGCTTGGTCTGATACAGAGCATCGTAAACAGTTATCAAAATCCTACAAGCATTCAGCAAAAGATCAATCCTGGTTGTAGAGAGTAATATCTGACAGTTTTCATACCATAAGGAATCTGCTTCTCTATTATAGTAGAGCAAAGGTGAGCAAAACCTAGAAGGCAATTCATAAATTCTGCATTGATTCCCCAGCTAATCTTAAGTCATTTCCACTATAGCAACTTAAAAGCATTTTCTTGAGGCATCCAACTCTCATTGAATCAATATAAAAGGCTTTATATCATTTAAATGGTGGTTGGGTGATGCCATAAAGACATTGTAAGTTCCTAGTGAATGCAATGGCTTAAATCACCTTAGGATCCCATTTTCTGAATTTGCTAAAACCCCTGGATGGTGTCTGTTGTTTGTCTTTTAGGCCAATGGCGTTTTAGTGGATTTACCCTTTTCTTACGAAAATAAGCTAACTGTCTCCCAGAGTGGGGTCCATGCCATCATCAGAACTGATTTTGATCTGGCAATCAATTTTGACTGGGACAGCCATACCAGGGTTGTCCTTCCCAGTACGTATGCCAATTCAGTCTGTGGACTCTGTGGCAATGCCAACCAGAACCCTCATGATGATTTTGACATGCAAGATGGAAGTCAATTCAGTGATGTAACACAATTTGCAAACAGGTGGAAGGTGAAGGATGTCCCTGGGTGTACTACAGGATGCACCGGTAAATGCCAAAGATGCACTGAGGCTGAGAAACGAACCTACCAAGTTGAACGTTACTGTGGGATCCTCACCAAACGCAATGGGCCGTTTGCGCCATGTCACAGGACAATTAGCCCAACAAAGTTCTTTGAAGATTGTGTTGTTGACACCTGCACATACAAGGGACATCCAGGTGTTTTTTGTGGGGCCATCGCTACTTATGCAAGAACCTGCCAAGCTCAAAATATCCAAATTAAGCAGTGGCGATCCAACTCCTTTTGCAGTATGTATAATTTTATGAATTTTTTGGTGTGACAGGGATTTATTTCTGTCTAATGAAGTCTTGGGGTAAATATGCCATTCTGTTCATGAATACTTAATACTGCTCCATGTTTCATTTTTCCAAAGCATGAAACATGAATAGTGGTATATAAGTTACAGGAAGGTAGAATCCAACTAACATTCTGTAATCTAGAGAGGCATCTGAAATTGATGAGACTTTAATAATATGAATTCCCTTCTTTTTTCCATCAAGTCTCAGGTCTTGGGAGTTATCAATATTCAAACAGGATAATTAACACTATTTAAAACACTGCTGCTTAAACATAAAGCAGTTACTGTGTTGCTTAGATTTCCATTATACTGGGATCTATTTAATAACCAGAACTTTGGAGAACATTTTTCTTTCTCCATAGTCTTACCTCTCATGTTAAAAACTGGTAAATGGAAATAGCTGGTTATTTGTATATTTTAATGATTTAACTGAAGCACTGAAGCATTTCATCCAAATATCTCATTTCATCCAAACATTAAATACCACATTTAATGTTTGGATGATGTGCAAAAATGCCATAGGAAACAGCATTTTTGAAAGACATTTCTTCCAGAATTAATGATGAAGGGAAAACCTTTTTTTTCCCCTTAAACATTCCCAGTTGATCACATCTTCATCCCATTTGTCCTGTTCCATACACTTAAGGCTTCAATAGATCAGACAGGAGACACTGTTCTAAATCTTATTTGAAATAAGCAACACATATTCCTTAGCAAACATTATTAGGATGCAAGGGAGAAATTGTAATTTTTTTGCCATAATTAGTACAGGAAGAGAAGTTCCTTTCATTTACAAGATGGATAGAGCTTTCTAAGCATAGAAAGGGCAGTGAGGCAATAATATTCATCTTGCACATGGATTAGAAGGATTGGACAGATAGTTCTTATAAATAAATACCAATAGAAAGGATCATGAACACACACATAATAGAGGTTTCAAAATTCTTGGAAAATTCATTTATAGGTCCACTTTCCCCATTTGAATATCCATGCACAAGATATAGGGATGAGTGGGTTAGGCAGCTATCTATTTATTCATTTATTTTTATTTGATTATTTATATCCTGTCATTACTGTTTGTACAAATAACTCAAGGCAGCGAACATCTCCACTGCACCTTCCTCCTCTTATTTTCCCAACAACACAACCCTGTGATGGGGACTGGATTGAGAGAGACTGATTGCCACCCAGCCAGCTTTCATAGCTAAGGTGGGATTGGTCACAGTCACCCAGCTGGCTTTTGTGGTTAAGGCAGGACTTGAACTCATGGTCTTCTGGTGATTGACTCAAAGACTCACCCAGCTGGCTTGCAGGCCGAAGGTGGGATTGGAATATTCAGTCTCCTGGTGATTGGCTCAAAGCCACCTAATTGTCTGCCATGGTTAAGGCAGGACTTGAATTCATGGTCTCTTGCTTTCTAACCTGGTAACTTAACCTATTAGTGATGTGCCTCAAAATATCTGGAAATCCATACAGCTGAGCAACACATGGATGGGTCAACATCAGGGCTCCTAAAGTTAATACTTGGAATGCTGTGTTGACAATCTATCTCATCATCCATCTTTTTCAGGTTTTTCCTGTCTACCTAATTCCCACTATGAATTATGTGGAAATGGCTGTCCTTCCACTTGTCACGATCTTGCCAATTCCAACTCTTGTGATACTCCATGCGTTGAAGGCTGTGTCTGTGACTCTGGATTCGTCCTCAGTGGGGTTGAGTGTGTCCCTCTTACTGAGTGTGGCTGTGTCTACGAGGGCAGATACTACAAAAAGGGAGCAGAGTTCTACCCTACAAACACTTGTCAAGAGAAGTGTCGTTGTGTGGACGTCGGTGTTGTTGACTGCCATCAGTTTTCCTGTGGGAGTTATGAGGAGTGCAGGGTGGAGAATGGCATCCAGAACTGTTTCCCTGTCAGTTATGGAACAGTGGTAACATTTGGTGGAAACCATTATATTAGCTTAGATGGGAACAGTTTTGATTTTGCTGGCTCAGGCTCTTACATCTTAACTCAAATAACTAACAGAGATACTGAGGAAGTCATGTTTTCTGTGGTGCTGGAACATGAGTATGCTGATAATGGATCTTCAATTGAAATAACATCAGTTGTTATCTACCTACATGGAAATACTGTTGTCCTGGAGAGAGGAAATAAATGGCAAGCTAAGGTAAGCGCCTAACGCGTTAACATATGATAGTATCTCCTTGTGAGCAACTATATGAAAAATAATGTGAACCTATCTGTATATAGATATCTTTGGTTTAATTTTTTTTAAGTTTCAATTCCATTTATTTATTTATTTATTTTATATTGCCTCCTATTCGGCCATGGCGACTCGAGGTGGCTTACACAATGCAAAAGCCATATCTAAAACAAAAAATAAAAATAAAAAGCAATTAAAAGTAACCAAAAGAATCAAATAAATTAGTGAAGTAAAATAGAACAAAATCTTGAAAAAACTAAATAAAAAATCAGCCCCAACTCCCACCCCACCGCCCTGACGACAGCAGATCACACAAGCAATTTGATGAGCTCCATCCTGCTCTGGGTTCCCCAGGCCCTCTGGCAGAACCGGGTCTTCTTCAGTGCCTTCCGGAAGAGCATTAAAGAGGGGGCCATTCTAATCTCTGGGGGGATGATATTCCAGAGAGAGGGAGCCACCATGGAGAAGGCCCTTCTTCTGGGTCCCACCAGGTGTATCTCCCTCAGGGGTGGGACCCACAACATTCCCTGCCTCCTCGCTCTAATGGGTCAGATAGATGTGACTTTCCTCCTTATTCCTTAAAAAAAAAACCACACAAAATAACATTCAGTGGATTTATGGAAATGGATGGAAATTAATCAAGGAGAGAAGAACTAAAGATAAATTTCCTAACAGAGCAATTAATTATTGGAATGACTTGCTTCCAGGAGTTGTGGGTGCTGCAATGCTGGAGGTCTTTAGGAAGAGATTGGAAAGCCATTTGTCTGAAATGGTATAGGATTTCCTGCTTGAGTCAGGGGATTGGACTAGAAGACCTCCAAGGTTCCTTCCAAATCTGTTATTCTGTTATATATCAGTGTATGATGAAGATGATCCCTTCTGTGCAATTCCAGATCCAAAACTTTTTACATTATGGTTTTTTGCTCTATGTGCTACAATGGATGCTGATGTTGGGTTTGGGAGAGAATGATTCATACATTACATCAGTGTTTCTCAACCTTGGCAACTTTCAGATATGTGGACTTCAACTCCCAGAATTCATGCCAACTGAGGAATTCTGGGAGATGAAGTTCACACATTTGAAAGTTGCCAAGGTTGAGAAACACTGCATTACACTATTGCTAAAAGCTGTATTTTGTGAAAGTTCTGCCTTCTTTGACTGAGTTCCATTCCTACGTAGCAATATGTGGCACCTTCTATTCTGTTAATTTCCAGAGGAATCCATGTTAATCTGCCACACAAAATTATAGCAAATTATTCATTATTTATTCTTGTTTCCTTGTCAAGGTAGAAGATGAGTTTTACAACCTACCATTTAGCAAAGATAATGGAGAACTTCGGATCAATCAAGAAGGGAATAATATTATTGTTCAGTGCTCTGAAGATTTCAAAATCATTTATGACACTGCCAACTATGTCGAAGTTTTTGTGCCTAGGCCTTACCAAGAGCAGACAACTGGGCTTGGTGGCAATTTCAACAATAACTTGGAGGATGATTTCATGCTGCCTGATGGAACTCTCACCCCAAATGTAGATGACTTTGGAATCTCATGGGAAGTGCCCACAACTGGGAGCATTTGCTCTAAGAACTGTGTATACAAGCTCTCTGCTTATGACGAGGCCCAAGCATCACAATATAAAGATGACAGACACTGTGGACTCCTTACACTTGAGGCAGGCCCATTTAAAGACTGTCATTCCTTTGTGAGCCCTGCAGAGTTCTTTCACAACTGCCTGTACGACATGCAGGTTGTCGGCGAGGGATCTCTCTGTCAAAACCTTCAAGCTTACACAGCTAAATGTCAAGCAGCTGGAGCTGAAATTGGTGACTGGAGAACAGCTGTCTCTTGTCGTAAGTTTACAACATCATTGGCTTCCCTTATCAAGCAAAATAGTGTAATTCAGCTGTCCCCACTTTCAGCCCCCTCCTCCGGCTGCTCCACAAATCTGGAAAGGTTGAGAAACTGCTGTAATTTGAGCCAGGTTTAAATTAACCTGGTTCCAAGGCTATGGTGACAAGAGAAACAAACTTGACAGAATGCCTCTTCTGGGATACTTTAAGAAACTGCCAGTGCAATGAAGATCAATTCCTCATACCTAATCTCCTTGGTTGATAATCCCCAGATGTTAGAATTATCTTTCTTGCCAGTTTTTCTGGTAAGAGATTCTGCTTCTCCTTTTCTGGAGCCCTAGATAAAGCTGATTCCAATGCTACTTTCTTACCCAGTTGGATTACAGACAGGTTGAGAAAAGTAGCATTAAATGTAGACTATATTTCCAAATCCCTTTCCAAATGTTATATTTTGATAAGCCCGTTTCAGATTTATTCTGATATCAGTTTCTTTTATTTTATAGATTTTCTATTAATTACATTTCTTAGTGCTTAATAAACACTGTGTTATCTGGGTATTTAATTTGCTTAATACACATTACATTCAATCAAGATCTCCACCCCTTTTTTCCAGCCATTGGTAAAATAGATTCTATGTTTGATCAAATTCTGTACCTTCTTTCTGCTTCATTTTTAATGTCAGTCTGTTCATCTTCTTAATTATTTCTTCATCTTGTGGTGTTTGTTCATTTTTTCCAACATTGATATCAATTTCTTGTTGACTTTGCATTTGCAATTATTATGTGAGAAAAACTCCATGGCGCACAGTGAACCTGGGTAATCTATTGTGATAGAGGAAAACCTGGTTCTGTGTTGCTAAAGCTTTGTCCTGCTTATATTTTATTCGGTGGCATAAGGAAAACATTTGGCAAACCTTTTCTCCTTTTACCTCTTCAGCTCTTTTCTGTCCAGATAATAGCCACTATGAGACATGCATTACAGCTTGTGATTCCAGCTGTGCCAGTTTCTCTACAGTGCAATGTACTAGGAATTGTTTTGAAGGTTGTCGCTGTAATGATGGTTACTTGTTTGATGGGAATGCATGTGTACTTCTGGAAAAGTGTGGCTGTAAGCATAATGAACTCTACTTGAAGGTAAGCTGGGGCAGCCCAGTCAATTCATTTTGACTCCTGGTGACCACATAGATATAAGAGAAAGAGTGGCAGAACCTGGCCGGAGGGGTGGGTGGGTGGGATTAAAAGAGGGATCAGCCTGGGGATGGGCTTCAAAAATTTTAGCAAAGGGTTTTTCCTGCCCAGTTTTTGAGTGGGTGTGGCCATGGTGGGCATGGCCTAGTCTGCCTCCTGCACCATGGTGGGGGTGGGGGTGTTTTTTTGCCCTCCCTGGGCTCTGGAGGCTCTCTGGAAGCCAGAAATGGGCCCATTTCCAGCCTTCCTGAACTTCTGGGAGGCCTGTTTATCACCCTCCCTGAGCCTCTGCGTGGGCCCTGCACTTACCTGCATCCAAAACGGGCCATGTGGGGATTCCTGGGAGGGGGCTGGGTGGGGCGGGTGGGGCCAGGCAGGAGTGGGATTTGGAGGGTTCTCTGAACTGCACAAAATCTTAGCTAGGGGCTCTCCTGAATCCCTGTGAACCCCCAGCAGCCCTCCCCTGGATCAGCCTTGAATCCCTACATAGCTGTAAGAGAATTAATTCAACCCCCTTTGAATTCCATTGACCTTTAACAAGCAAATGTTTAATTGTTATTTGAGAAGATTCTTGTGCATAGGACATAATTGGATTTTCACATGTGGACCTGATCTTTGAGACCACACAGTAGATTAGGTTTTCTACATGACAACATATCCCTAACACAGTCTTCAAGGTCTTCCAGTACTTATTTAAGGAGTCTGTTTAATTTTCTTCCAAGAATGCATCTTATAGCGGACTTGCCCCGTGATATTTTATGATGCAAAGCTACTTGCTCTACTGACAGTTTTAGTTCATTAAATTAGTTTTATTAGTTTATAATATAACATACAAAGAGAATACAAAAGCAAATATTAGGGAAATTAGGGAAGGGAAAAGGGAAGTGAATAGTGGGGCAATGAAAGGGAAAAGGGGGGAAGGCATTGACTTTTGACTCCTTTGATGCAGTTGAATAAGGCATGTGCCTCAGAGTCAGCTAGCTGTGTGGGTTCCAGCACTTAACCCCAATTAAATCATGAGTCTTGAGCCAAACTTCCAAAACTTCAAAAGGATTTATTGAGAGTTAATATGTTTGGCACTGCCTGGGTGTAGCCAACTCTGAGACACATCATTCATTGTCAGCCTTGACCCTAGTTTTCCCCCACCCTCTGGGTGTATCCTAATTCATATTCTCCAATGGGACTCATCCATAGCCAAGAGTTATCAATTATACTCTCCAGTTAGAATTTTGCATGGCAGAAACTTCGGTCACCTAGTTACTATCTTTGAAAACATTTATGGAATGCACTTTCGGTTTGCAAGCTGTTGCACTGCTCCCCCCCTCCCTTTCTGTTGGCAACTCTAAAAAGACCATAGAAATATTTTATGAGTTGATAGGATTAAGATCTATGCTCACTTTTTACTTTTTTCATCATAATAGAAACTAGCCATTTCTGTAACAACAAATCCATCTTATCATTAACACTCAAGATCAATGTTTCAGTTTTAGTTCATTAAATTGACATCTTTTCAGTCACTTGGAAAAAGCCCTACGATGTTTATTCATTTAATAAACATAGACCCCATTCTGATAAAAGGTATATCTGTGGGTAAATCTAATAACTCCATGTCTTCTGCAACTGGTGGATTATCCTAATAGGCTGGAGAAAGCATCTTTTCAACCAACTGCACCGGGAAATGGACTTGTCAGAGTCTGGATCAAATCAACTATGAGGAAACAGCATGCCAGGATGAAGAGATCTGCATTATCCAAAATGGTGTGCGTGGCTGTGAGCGCAGAGAAGGCCAGTGCAAAATTTCCCGAGAGACCCAACTTGTTTCTTTCGATGGAACTTCAGCAAGATGGAACTTCTGCGGTGGGGTTTATGATGTGTCTTCTGTGTGTGATGAGAGTGACCCCTCCTGGTTCAGGGTATCTGTCAACATCGGAAAGGACTGTGAAGGCAACCTGTCAGGGGTCAAGGCGGCTCATGTTTACTTTGGAGAGGCTGCCATTACTCTGAAAAAGAACAACCGGATATGGGTAAGTGAGAAGGCTGGGAAGAGAATCAAGCAGCTCTTAAGTCAACCAGGAAATTGTACCCAACATCCTTGAAAGCTGCTTTCCTTCTCCGCCTTCATCTTTGATCACCAAGTTTGCTAATTAACTGAAATCTGCCCCACTTCCATGTTTCCAATGTTTGTGTGTTCCTTTGATTGATTCTGTGATTTCTCCAACAACCCTAAAAGAAACATTAGGAAAAAAAAATCTATATTCTTGATCAACAATATGCATATTTCACACTTTTTCAATACCTTGAAAAATATATCCCCCCTCCACATCCAATACTCATTTCTATGGGCATTTTACGTCAATGATACAGATAATACAGATAACCAGAGTTGGAGGGGACCTTATAGGTCATCTAGTCCAACCCCCCGCCAAAGCAGGAGACCCAATACCATTTCTGTCAGAAGGGAGTCCAATCTCTTCTTGAAGGTCTCAAGTGATGGTACTCCCACAACTTCTGTTCCATGGGTTGATTGTTCTCACTGTCAGAAATTTCTCCTTATTTCCAGGTTAAATCTCTCCTTGTTTAGTTTCCATTCATTGTTCCTTGTCTGGCCTTCAGGTGCTTTAGAAAATAGCTTGACCCCTTCCTCTATGTGGCAGCCCCTCAAACATTGGGACATTGCTATCATGTCTCCCCTGGTCCTTCTCTTCACTAGACTAGCCATGCCCAGTTCCTGTAACCGCTGTTTATATGTTTTAATCTCCAGTCCCCTAATCATCCTGGTTGCTCTTCTTTGCACTTTTTCTAGAGTCTCAACATCTTTTTTATAATGTGGTGTCCAAAACTGGATGCAGTACTCTAGGTGTGGTTTTACAAAGGCTTTATAGAGTGGTATTAGTACCTCCCTTGATCTTGATTATATCTCTCTGTTAATACAATTTAGGATTGCATTAGCTTTTTTGGCTGCCACCGCACACTGCTGGCTCATATTTAGCTGGTTGTCCACTAGGACTCCAAGATCCTTCTCACAGTTACTGCTACTGAGCCTGATTTCACCCACTCTATATGTGTACTTTTGCACCTTTCCTTGTATGGATTTTTGGGAAAAGAATAATGGGCCTGAGCAAAAGCATTGTTGTTGTCATTCACAACAACAGCTCTAAATTGAATTTCATTCCCATGCAGATAGAACAGAACAGAACAACAGAATTGGAAGGAATCTTGGAGGTCTTCTAGTCCACCCCTGCTTGGGATTAATTAAAGTCCAGTTTCTTATGATCTTTTCCCTATCCTCAAATCATGGTAACTTTTTATTAGCTTACAGGAGGATTCTCTCTCTCTCTCTCTCTCTCTCTCTCTCTCTCTCTCTCTCCCTCTCNCTCTCTCTCTCTCTCTCTCTCTCTCTCTCCCTCTCACACACACACACACACACACACTCAAATCACACATAGCTGAGTTTGGGTAGCTCACAACATTAAAAATCATAATTCCCCCTGTGGTAGCAGCAACATAATCAAATCAACCACTTGGTCAACTCTATCTCCAGTTGTCGTCCATGGGCCTGCTGAGAAAACCACCAGGGTCTTTTGGAAAAGCAACAAGGTAGGGACCAACCCATCATACCTCCAGTGAAATGATGTTCCATAGAGAAGGCCCTGTTTTGTGATTCCCTCCAGATGTACATCCCTAGTAGATGGGATCTATGACATAGATGGTTTTCCTGTCCTGGTGCACCAGGTGGATGTAATAGGAGAGAGGTGATCCTTCAGATAACCTGGGCCTAAGTTAGAGCTGATCATAGCTGACCTTGGTATCTGGTATGTCCTACTCATTTCTCATTACTGTCCATCCCATTCCTACCTTGTCTTCCCCTGAAAATATTAAATTCTGTCTTCGGGCTATCCAAATTATCTAAACTCCTAAGTACAGGTAGTCCTCAACTAGCCAATAACCCGGTGTTGCCCATGTATTTATTTATCCCAATCCTGTATTAGACAGGAAAATCCTGTAGTCGGGACTCACGCTGTTGTACCGTCTCTCGCGCAGCGTCACAAGTCTTCTATTCCTCTCCTTGTGAGTTTCTTGTCTACGCTGGTGTTTCATTTTTTTATTGCATTTGGCCAATCACCTGACGTTTCTTTGGAGGACTGAGAGGGAGCCACCTTGTGGAGTACTGTGAAGCCGTTACGATGGCAAGTCCATTGTCCTGTACAGTAGAAGCCATCTTAAGGCACAACCCCTGAGAGATGTTAAGGGTGTATTACCCCCACAATATTTATTTCCAGAGGAAAAGTCATCTTTGTACCAAGTTTGGTTGAAATTGCTCAAGGCGTTCCAGAGTTATGCTGGAACATACACACACACACATTTATTTTCATATATATAAAAAGAAAGAAGAAAGATAGAAGATAGATTTGGGTAGCTTCTGATGAATATTGTGTCTACGGATAGCTTTTTTTTTTTAGCTCTTCGTAACTTTCAGGATTGCACATGTTATATTCCCTTTGTAAAAAAATATTCATACACTTCCTTTCTGTTGAGCAGTGTGCTCTCTAGGTGTCTCAGGTACTGACCTACAAACATGCAAACATCATCACCGTGTGTGTGTGTGTGTGTTTATGTTTTTGCAGGTATTTATATGTATGGTATTTAGGTTTTGTTCCATCCGGAAAGAAGCGCGTGAGACCGGGTTCCAACAATAAACTCTTTTATTAAACTCACTAAAGGCCCTGTCCCACTGCACTTACGGATGCAAAGAGGATGTAAAACGTTAAAAAAAGCTTGCCATCCGGCTTGCCCTCCGTTGGATAAACGGTATGCATCCGTTGTGTACTCCATTGAATACGTGTTTCAATACTCTCTATCCGTCGACATTCGTCTAACTGCGATTTCTCCGCGCAAGAAGTTTTGAGCTGGCACAAAACTTTGTGAAAGATGAACTTTCTGCCGGGTACGAATGTAAATCTGCTAATACGAACAACAGAACGTGTCTATGTCCGTTTATCATCCGTTAAATGTCCGTGTATCCTCCTCTGCATCCTCTTGGGATCCGCCGTCAACTCACATGCTGCAGCTTGAAAACGGAAAGAGGGAGGAAAGAAAGGGTACATGGAATGTTCTATACATGCATATAGTAAGCATGGAAATTAGAAAGGATGCATTGCATTTTCCTATATGACATACCGCGTGGCAATCCCCTTTCTTTCCTTTAGGCGTACGTGATGCATTCCGCTCATCTGCTAATTGCGTCTGCTTCGAAATTCTCCCCAAACCCCTTTGGAGGTTGTCATCTCGCTTTCATCGGCTAGGCTTTCCTATGACATGACCGTTTAACATCCCCGCTACATACTACCACGTCCTGTGAATTCTTTTCTGTTCTTTTTGCAAATTTTTGCCACTTTTTGGAGCGGATGACAACAGATGGAGCCACCCCCGAAATTTTGCACATCCGCTGTGTCCTTTATGCATACGTTTTGCGTCTGTCGGCCAGTGGGACCTAGCCTTAAGCAATAGTAACAGAATGACAGCCCAAGCCGCAGCAGCCCTTTTTATAGTGGCTTGCCTGCGGCTTGTGGCCAATGACACCGCTTTAACTGTTCCTGCCATTTGGTGGGTTAACCGTATTGGTTCTCCAATCCGTGAATGGCCGTTTTGGCCAATCAGAACAGGGAACTTGGAGCCTACCAAGTTCCATACAGAACAGGTTTCTCCAAGTATTTTCCCATGTCTTAATAGTTGTGCTTTTAAAGTTATATCCTCAGGCTTGTGTATTGGGTTTTTTTCTTTATCGTGCGTGTCAGGCTGCTACTGTAATAATATAAACAAAAATGATAACATCAATCATATTATAACATATTATCTTCCATTATAGTATCAATTATATAACCATCATAAATATTTGCTGATCTGTTTTTCTTCTATAAACCATATTTCACCTAATTCCACTCTTCTAACCTCAATATCTGTCTTTTAACTATTTATAGCAAAGGTCTCCAAACTTGCCAACTTTAAGACTCCCAGAATTCTGGGAGTTGAAGTCCACAAATCTTAAAAGTTGCCAAGTTTGGGGACCCCAATTTATAGAATAGTTCCCATGTTATGAAATAGTCCAAATCTTCTTTTCTTTTAATTTTTAGGATTAACCTATCCATCTCCGCACATTCTAGATTTTTTTTAATTATAATATCGTCTGCAGGTGTTTCTGGGTTTTTCTGACATTGTGCATATGCAATCCTAGCTGCTGTTAGGATGTGTAGAACCAAATATGTGTTACCCTTATTGTAATTTCCTGGAATNATGCAATCCTAGCTGCTGTTAGGATGTGTAGAACCAAATATGTGTTACCCTTATTGTAATTTCCTGGAATCATGCCCCACAAAAATGTCTCAGGTTTCAGATCTATTTGTTGTCTTATCATATTTTCCAGCCACGTGTGTATTTTCTTTCAGTATTTTTTGACTTTGCATTCCTGATGGACTCCTGGTTTTGCTCAGAATGGCTTTTTATGTCCCAATATTTTATGTTTACTAGGTGAATGGACGGTCAGTAAACCTGCCGTACAAAATCTCCAAACATCTGACTTTACGCAAGGAACAGAATGGGATTGTGATTAACCGGGCTTCGGATATACAAGTTCAATTTTCTCCTGATGGTGAGGTAACTGTGAAAGTCAAGGATATTCCTCCAGAGAAGTTATGTGGACCATGTGGGAACTTCAATGGAGACCCCACAGATGACCAGAAATTGCCAAATGGGGAATCTGCAAACGCTGCTGATGCTCTCTATGCTTGGAAGGCCAAGGACTTTTAAAAGTGGTAAGGTATAATCAGTTTTTTTGTCAGCTAAAAAAAGTTTGGGAAGATACAAAAAAAGCTTTGACTGAAGTTGCTGAGAAATATAAAAAGCAAGAAGATAAACATATATCCCTCCAACCACCATTTGAAGTAGGGGACAAAGTGTTTTTGTCAACCAAATATCTCAAATTGAAACTTCCCAGTAGGAAGTTGGGCCCGACATTCTTAGGTCCATTCCCTATGTCAAAAATAATCAATCCAGTCACAGTCCAATTAAGTTTTCTCCGACTATTGGGGAAAATACACCCACTGTTCCATAGCAGTTTATTGAAACCAGCTGTAGGGTCTAATCTAAGGCCCATCCCAACAGCTCCCCCCAAACCTTTGATCATATAGGGTGAGAGACATTATGAAATTAAGAAAATTTTTGATTCTAGATTGTACCAAAGGAGGTTACAATATTTGGTATTATGGAAGGGTTACCCTTTGTCAGAGGCCACATGGGTAAAAAGTTGGGATGTACATGCAGATAGATTGGTTAACCAATTCCATAATGAATTCCCTGACAAACCAAAGGGTCCTCTTGGAGGGGGGAGAGGGGGTTAAAGGCATCTCATTAACCCCTGGTTGTGCTTTGTTTATTATCTCTTTGGGGAGGTGAACTTCTCAAGGGGGGACGCCTGTCAGCTTTGGAAGCTATATTCCACACTTCCACATGGCCTGAGAAAGTGAGAGGGGGCTGATTTAAATTGAGTAGTTCTAAGTAGACAAAATAAAATTCTTTTCTTAGTTCAAGGTTATTAAGTGTGGCACAGCAAAGAAAAAGGATCTTACACTGGGACAGATTATGATTAGTCCATGTAATGCGATGATGGGAGAAAAGGGGATGGATTGTAGTTTGGGACATTGTGGGAAGTCCGGAAAACTTTTAGTTTTGAAATTTCACAGATGTGTCAGATGCTATTCTAATAAGGGTACTTTTGAGATTATGCTTGTCTTGGAGTTACTGATTGGAATGGTTTGCTAGAATGCTGACACAGTGGTGGGATTCAAATTTGTTTACTACTGGTTCTGTAGGTGTGGCTTGGTGGGCATGGCATGGCTTGGTGGATGTGGCTTGGTGGGCATGGCTTGGTGGGCGCGGCAGGGGAAAGGATACTGTAAAATCTCCATTCCCTCCTGGCTCCTGGGGGAAAGTTACCATCAGTTCTCCGAACTACTCAAAATTTTCACTACCGGTTCTCTAGAACTGGTCAGAACCTGCTGAATACCACCTCTGGGTATAATTCAGGCAGCAATCTTGGCTGATCTTTTTTAAATTTTTTTTTTTAGCAGGATTGGACTTGCATTGATGATATCAGGAAATCCTAGAATTGTAGGTTAAGGCTTGGATTTAAAAAATTGCACCAGAGGAAGACATTCGCAAAACATTTTTAGAAAGTGGCCATCTGGTGTTGACTCAAGAGGGAGTTTGACTTTTATCCTTTCTAATAAAATAACTGAAAGCAGATTGGGAGGGAGGAGTTTACTATGAAAAATGTGATGTGCAGTTTGCATCTAAATTTACATAAAATAAAATATAGCCTTGGTTCCTGAATTAGTTGCAAGTCAGACTGGGTAGGGTGGAAAGTACTCTTTTTCCCCCAGATGTGCACCGCAAGAAGATTAAGTAGGGTAATCAACTGCCTGCCTTGGTCACACAGATATAATGGATGTATGTGGAATTTGTCAGTTCCCTAGTCAAATTTAAGTTTGCTGCATCTGCTACAGTGAGTTAAATAAGCCATTTCTTAATTAAGTTTCCTAACAGAGCAAAAACTGTTTTTATTTTGTAATGTCTTGTTTAATGAACCTTAAATTAACAGTCATTCAGCCAACAATTAGAAGTACTAATCAAATTAAGTGCTAGTTGCCACTTGATGAATAATGTACAATAATTATAAGTGGAATAATTGTGCAGCACAAAGTCATCATTTATAGGATTACATCATTTTTCAGCTTTGGTTTTTTTTTACTGTCCTATGAAACTGCTCTACCTTAGAATGTTAGTCTCTGTTCTTAACTTTTTCTGTAATTCTCTCCTATTACAGATAATGTTTGTGCCGAGCAAGCAAGCCAAACCAAAAAGCCAAAATTTACAAGTTATTTAGCCCTCAAAATTTAATTGCTACTTTCCTGGTTCCCTTGTTGAATGTCTTCTCCAATGAGTTTCAACTCAGTGCTGTGGATTGATCTATTAAAGAAGGATCATTACTTCTAAATAGGGCTGTCACCACTGAGGAAATCTTAGCTGGTTGTGAGTTCTAATTGATTTACTTGATTAAGGTGGGGCAATTTAATGGAACTCTCCACCTAAATTTGCATACGAATGATGCAAAAGAAAAAATAAAGCTTTTGGTTTTACATGGTGCACACTTCCCCACAGACCAGCACAACTGGTCCACTAACACAGGGGTCGGCAACCTTCAAAGAGCCACAAAGGTCATGACTAGAAATCCCCCATTTAATTCTGGAGATGACCGGAAGTCTGGTTCCTCAACCATAGAGTCTCCTCCTAGTGCGGCGTCCTTTTTCCTCTACCTGTCCTAACCAAAAGCCCTATCAATTGTGCAGCCAACTGGTGACAGGGAGCCACAGCAGAGAGATGAAAGGACCACATGCGGCTCCAGAGCCGCAGGTTGCTGACCCCTGCCCTAACACAACAAAGTTCAGATAGTTGGGTTGGGTTGACCACAGTCTTCATTCTTGATTGGCCATCATGACTTTTAGGGCTATCATCAATTGAGTTCCAAAATCTGTAGAAATTTTCATCAACATATTAGGTTTTTTTTTAAAGGTAATCCCAATGTAATCTAATGAATTACTAATAAATGTCCACTTACTACTTGATGCCTTGCAGAAATTGGATGAATTATTCCCACTGAGTTTTATTGATGGGTTTATTGATTTTTTTTTTAGAATCGATTTTGCAATTTTGCAAAATAGCCTTGGAACTACTTCAGAAAGAACAGCGTACAGATATTTGCTACTTTTCTTTTTCTAATGCATTTTAATATCCTAGCAACCAAAGATGAATTTCTAATGACAGAAATTGTAACATGATAATCTTAAACTATAATAATGTTCAGAATGCAGCAGTGTAATAACTATGGAGGGTGAGAGCTGTTAGTGCCATATAATTGCAGTATACTCTGCCAGTCAATGTGCTGATTGCCAATATGCTTCAGAGTTCAGTTCAAAGTGCTGTTTTGTAACTTCTCAAGCTCTTAAGATCTTGGTACTTTTAAAAAATCTATGCAGGACCACCTGCTTCCTGGAGAACCAACCTGTTTGGTGTGCTCATCCCAGAAGGCCATATCACTCCAATCCAATAAGATCTGAAGAATGAGGGGAAGAACTCATTGCATTTCCACCAATATTCCTCTTCTAAGGAACACCATGCTTCTGCAGAACTGGATGGTACCCTCCATTGCATCTTCTGGAAAGACATTCAGATAAAGTTTTTTTGTGGTAGAATGTTTGCTTTTCAAAGACTTCTAGAAATGATCAGATGGCAGGGTTTATTTTTTGCTGCAGTAGTGGTATGTTCTTTATTTTATGGATTTTACATATTGTAGACTACTGTGGATGGATATAAATGTGACAGTGTATTATCACAATATGAATGAATAAATGGATAAATGATGCCAAACATAGATAAGGCTCTTGTTTTTAAAACAATGTGGCATTTGCTGTAGGCTATAAGAACAGTGGTCCTATAAAATGGTATCTGAGCAACTTCTGGCTTTCATTGTGTGATGGTTTATTATTTTCTTTGGGGAGTACTTATCTCATATAGCAATAGCACTTAGACTTTTGGGTCCTCATTTTACCCACCTAGGAAGGATGGAAGGCTGAGTCAACCTTGAAGCTGGTGAGATTTGAACTTCAAAATTGCAGGCAGCTGGCAGTCAATGGAAATAGGCTGTAGTACTGCACTCTAACCACTGCGCCACCATGGCTCATATGCTGGGATTATAGGATTTGGGACTCTTCAGGTGATGCTAAACTGCAACTCCTAGCATCTTTTATCATTGACACTATTATCTAAGACTATTGGGAATTGTCATTCAATTATATTTAAGCAGTCACCTCTATCATAAAATATTCTAGTTAATAAAAAGAGACAAATAAGCTGGGCCCAATTATCATATTTTGGACACTACAGTTTCTCCTACCTCTCTTGGGAAGTCTGTTAATGCCAGAAAAGCTAGAAAGAAAGAGAAGAAGGCAGCACCTGAGGGCAGGTCAAGAAGCAATGTATGAAAACTAATCAAACAGAGAAGCAACTTAGAACTAAGGGGAAATTTCCTGACAGTTAAACAATTAATCAGTGGAAAACTGGCCTCCAGAAGTTGTGAATGCTCCAATACTGGAAGTTTTTTTGAAGAGATTGGATAACCATTTGTCTGAAGTGGTGTAGGGTTTCCTGCCTAAGCAGGGGATTGGACTAGAAGACCTCCATGCTCTCTTCCAACTCTTCTATTCTATTCTATTCTATTCTATTCTATTCTATTCTATTCACAGTACGTTGGCTGGATTACAGCAGTGATGAGTACATAGTTGGAAGACTCAAAGAGCCAGATTGGAAAGAGATCATCATCCTGGAGAAGATGGTCACAAGAGCTGGCACTGACTTGGTGGCACATACCCAGGATGAAAATGGTAGCGGTGGAGTTGATAACCTAAGCATCACATGACCCATTTTTAACAAACTGTTAAAAGAGGGCTGGAACATTCTTTAAGATCTTGGAAGCAAAGTTATATTGGAAGCAACGGAAGGAAATGACTTCCTAATTCACTGGAGTATAAGAAGGAGGGGAAGTAAAGCACATTCAAACTTGCATCATTCTCTTAACTCTCGACTTACAGCCATTCATTCATTCAGAGAAGGTTCGAAATTACAATGGCACTGAAAAAAGTGAATTATGACCATTTTTCACACTTACGGCCATTGTAGCATCCCCATGGTTATGTGATTAAAATTCAGAAGCGTGGCAACTATGGCTCATATTTATGATGGTTGCCGTATCCCAGAATCATGCGATATCTTTTTTGCAACCTTCTGACAATTCAAGTCAATGGGGAAACCATATTCACTTAAGAACCATGTGACTAACTTAACTGCAGTGATTTATGAAGAAAAGTCGCAAAATGGGGCAAAACTCACTTTACAACTGCCTCATTTAGCAATAGTTGGGTTGGGTTCAGCTGTGGTCATAATAGCATTAGCAATAGAACTTAGAGTTGTATACCACTTCACAGTGCTTTACAGCTCCCTCTAAGTCAGGGGTGTCAAACACAAGGCTTGTGGGCCGTATCCAGCCTGTGATGTGGTCGGATCCAACCCACGGGGCCATCCTGGAAATCATAAGGGGCCAGCCTGCATCACTTCAGCCCGGTCTACCCAATGCAAAAAGGAAACATGCCATCAGTTTGAGGAGTGGCATCAAGCTGGTCACACCCAGCCAGCCAGCCACGCCCACTCAGTTGACCAGCGAGTGGTGTCAAGCTAGCCACGCCCAGCCACTTGGCCACACCCATCCAGTCAGCCCCATCCTGGCCAGTGCACCAAGGTTAACCACAGCCCTGATGCAGCCCTCAATGAAATTAAGTTCGACACCCCTGCTTGAAGTAGTTTACAGAGTCAACCTATTCCCCCCAACAATCTGGGTTCTCATTTTACCCACCTTGGAAGGATGGAAGGCTGAGTCGACCTTGAGCTGGTGAGAATCAAACTGCTGGCAGTTGGCAGAATTAGCCTGTAATACTGCATTGTAACCACTGCGCCACCATGACTCTTAATAAGTAAGGCAAGGACTACCTGTAATAGCTTGCTTCAATAAAGCATAGTCTTAATCTCCCTGTGGATGTAATTTTCTAAACTGGTCCATCTATTGGGGTCAATTGAGATCCAGAGATATACTGGTGAAGGTATAGAATTAAGAATGAGGAAATATAAGTTCTATTCCTCTTTCGGACTGTAAATTACCTGGTGGCCTTGGGATACAGGTAGTTCTCAAAGGCCACAATTGAGCTCAAAGGAAGACATTTGTTATGCTAACAGTTCTTGTGTATTTCTGTCAAGGTCATTTCCCTTATTCTCTATATTTCAATATAATTTAAATAAATAAATGACATTTTTAGTTTTTTCTTCTGACTCCATTCAGTATTATTTTATTTTTTTTGCCATGCAGCCATAACAGGATGTTCAAAAGTGAATAAGTACCCTGAAAGAGCAGTATATACGATTAGGTCCCGTTTGAGAGTTATATTAGGAATCAAGATTAAATGTTCAGATTGTTTCACTCTGTTCATCTGAAAACAAAGACACTTAACATTTCTGTGTGACAACAGTTTATGGAATAAAAACAAGAGTGTTTTCAGTTCCCTGTGGAAACAATTGGCATGTCCAGGTTTTTGTTGCACTGCATCATTGTTAGCTTGCAAAGGTCTTTTTGCGTTCTTTTCATTCCCTACTTCTCTGCCCACATAATTCCCATTGAGCTCTATGGGAAAAACCCACAAGGCTTCACATACTGATGATGGTTCTGTAATTCTAGTTTTCTCTTCAATGGGAATCAGTGAGCCCCTATTGCAAAAGGAGGTTGTGTCACCAAGTATTCCTAGAAGGGAGGGAATCAAATATTATTTAAACAGGGGAGTCACAAATGCAAAGTTCTCAGATGGACATTTGAGAAGTATAGTGTGGAAAATGATGTCCAAGGCTGCCACCCTGTGGAATATGAAACAACCATAGCATCTAATGATCTTCCTGACATTCTCTTCAATGTTCTTACTAAGATTTAGAATCCTCAGCTCTTGCATATACAGGATAGTCAATGACTGCAGCTAGTAATCAATTTTCGTTTTCAAGAGAGGATTGATATTCAAGATTCTTATAAGTATCAATCACATTACATGTCAGGTCAGGTCTGGGACTCACTGGTGTGAAAAATGCCAGCTGTATGGATTTGTGTTTGGCCAGAAATGATTTCCCCACTGACATTCTCTGACATTTTTGCAGATGAAGAATCCAATACTCCTTGAATTGTTTACTTCAGGTCTAACAGCACACCTTAGGGAACATAGTGGCTCAGGTGGTAAGGATGCTTGGTAGGAGGTTAGCAAGCCTGCATTTGAGATCTGAGTGTTACCATGGGGCGGGTTTGAGCTCCGTCCCCATCCTTCACTGTAGCTCCTGCCAGAGATATGAAAGGAGCCCCCAACTGGATATCCTCTGGGCAGTGGTTGGATTCAAATTTTTTTGACTAGTGGTTCTGTGGGCATGGCTTGGTGGGCATGGAGTAGCTTGGTGGGGGTGGCAGGAGAAGGATACTGCAAAATCCCCATTCCCTCCCCATCCCATTAACCTGCTTTCCAGCTCTGTTTTCCTGTACAGGGAAACCAAAGAAGACCCACTCAATCAGCTGGGACTCAATGGGATGCAGAGAATAGATGGGGTGGGGCCAGTCAGAGGTGGGATTTGCCAGTTCTCTAAACTACTCAAAATTTCCACTACCGGTACTCCAGAACTGTCAGAACCTGCTGAATACCACCACTGCCTCTGGGCAACAATGATGCCACCGGATAATCCTTTCAACCTGGAAGCACCTCAGTGCTTCTGACACAAGCACTTTGCCACAACACACCTCTTCTCACACATATCACTTGGGAATGATGATTGAGGACCATGGTCTTCCACAGTTAAGTCAACCAGGGGACAATATGCATTGAACTGGAAGCTTCCTGTGACACCGGATGGACTTTTCTAATTGTTTCAATATTGGGGATAGTTGCAGAGAAAAAGCTATGAGACAAAATTAATTACAGAGCAAAAAGAACCATACATCTTTCTGAGGGAGACCTTAACAAAAATACTCCAAAAAAGTAAAATGAGGAATTAATGCACACTAGAGCAGTTAGCAAGTTTTGCTACCGTACACCAATTTCTAAATTCTAAGCCTTAAATGTCACAACTGCCAAGGGAATTCAGAGAGTTGACGCCAACACATCTTAAAGTTGCCTAGGTTGAGAAACACGGATCTAAAATTATACATATTAATCAGAATAGAGCTGGAAGGGACCTTGGAGGTCTTCTAGTCTGACCCCCTGCTCAAGCAGGAGACCCTGTACCATTTCAGACAAGTGGCTGGCCAGTCTCTTCTTAAAAGCCTCCAGTGATGAAGCACCCACAGCTTCTGGAGGCAAGCTGTTCCACTGGTTCATTGTCCTCACTGTTAGGAAGTTTCTNTGGAGGCAAGCTGTTCCACTGGTTCATTGTCCTCACTGTTAGGAAGTTTCTCCTCAGTTCCAGGTTGCTTCTCTCCTTGATTAGTTTCCATATATTGCCCTGCCTTTTATTATTAATATTATTTTTATTTTTAATAAATAATTTTATATAAGAGTAAAATATTTTTATTATTAATATTGATTTATTTTGGGAGAAAACAATACATTTTGTTAATCAAACTGGATCTTCTGATTTAGAGCTTCCCCAGACCTACCTGAGCTGGGATTCTGGGTTCACTGAATATCTGCAGAGTTGAACCTGACCAACTATAGTTCTCCATCAGTGGTCAAAACATCCTGGGAAGTATTGACCTGCAGCAAGAACAAAAGGGAGACTGTCACTCTTTACTTTAATATAGGGCAATGAGTCTGCAGTATATTGGCAAATGTGTTCAGGAAACTGTACACAAACAAATGTTTCTTCCCCCAAGTAGCCTCAGTAAAAGAATCTCTTGGGTTTAATTTAAAAGATGGATCCTCAGCAATTTAGTTTTGGAGGTTCTTTTATAATGCTACCACTTTGTTATGAAAAATGAAAATTGCACCTCTAAGCATAGAGAGGGCTTCACTTCTTGTTGCCAGTGAGAGATGGAAGACTAGCTCAGATCGGTATCTGTTCCACTTGAAATCGATTTGCACTCTTTCCCATCCTAGCAAATCAGGAATGCCCAGATATTTTTCCAGGTCAAACTGAGAAGCTCAGTAAAATGAACATTTTTATCCTGCCAGGTGTATGCTTAGGCAAATCATCCCATCTCTTTCTCTTTCATCATATGGAGAACTAGTTCCAGAGTATCTAGTACTGGGTGTCAAACTGGATTTCTTTGTGGGCCGGATCAGCATTGTATTTCTCCTCCATGGGCCGGACAAGGTGGGGGAGACGGGACGGATGCCTCCTGCAGCACTTTGCCAGCCCTCCCCCCGTGCCCCATTTTTGGCCTGGACAGCTTCTTGCAGCACTTTGCTGGCCAAAATGAGGTGCAGGTGTGTGTGCGTGGCCCCTTTGCACCCCAGTTTGGCCTTCCAGAGGCACCGCGGGGTGGTCCTTTGCTATTTCCAAGCCAGCCCTGCAGGCCAGATTTAAGCAGCCTGCGGGCTGGATCTGGCCCACAGGCCTTGAGATTGACACCCCTGATCTAGGAGAACATTTAAAAAGAACGGGATACAAGGCTGTGTCTGGATTTAGATACAACACACGTGATTTGGTAACTGAATTTGTCAGGTGCAAAAAGTCAAAAACTAGGATGGAGTTCAAACGTACTGTAAATTAATTTCATGTTGTATATAAGAATCTGACGTAGTAGTGATCAAGGCAAATTGGCACCAGATAAGAGTCAACAGATTTCAAGAGGGGCTGGACTTAAGTCTCTTATGGGAGAGGAAGAGGTGCAGAGACTCAATACTGATGATGCATTTGACCCCATCCTCAGATTCACCTTGGTCATCTCCTACAGAATTAATCCATTTCAAAGTCTGCACACTCCAACTGATCTGCCATCAAATCAATGTAGACTTCAAAGAGCTAGATTTTCTTCATGACAATCTCTCCCCAACTTGGTGTAAATGTTTGCACATTACATTGAACCCCAAACTAACTAAAGAGCTGTGATTTTTCCCAATGGATTAAGTCACAAAAAGCTTACTAGCCATGATTATTGTTAACCAAATTTATCATGTTGTGCAAATGCAGCTAAATCTTTCACTGACCTTGTTAAATATGCCAAGGCAATTAGAGACCTATCTTTTTTTTATTTTGACCCACAATAGGCCCCATTGTCTCAAGTACCAATAAAGGCCCAGGTAGCTGTGAAAGGGGTCTCAGAAAGGAATGGATTGATGTTTTGCAGTACAATTCCTAAGAAGGTTAAAGTCTTATGTCTGCCTCCAGATTTCTTCCCTTATAGGAGTGCAGGCAACACCCCAAAATGGAGCAATAAGGGATCATCCGTCCTTTAAATATAAAGGATCAGGAATAAGTGCGAATAAGGAAAGTGTCATTCCAGAGGAAATCGCACCATTATTGTCTGCCTGCAGGAAGGAAAGAAGAGAGAATACACATACTATGCTCATGTGATTGTTTACTGTAGAATTCTTTTGGGAATATGTATTAGTTTACATCAGGAGATTTATGGGGAAAACGAAAAATGTTATGGATGTTAATGTAATGTTGAACTATATACTAAAGCTTTGGAATTTGACTTTATCAGCAATTGTGGTTGTATCAAACAATAGAAGTGACAAAAATGAATTATATTAAGAAATTGGAAAAATGATATTATTTCAGATATCCAGGAATGGTTGTTGGAAATGTATGATGTATCTATTTCTGAAAAGGCAAGATTTCTACCAAAGGATACAGCAATATGAATTATTATAGCAGGTATTTTGTGATATCTTACAATAATATAGTGTTTATATTATAGGAGTGAATTTATTGGTAAAGAAGTGACTATTGATAAGTGTAAAATATTAGATAGGGGTGTTTTTCCTGCTTAGTTTGCATTTTTAGTTTGTATCTTTAGTTTATTTTTTTTTAGATTCTTCATTTGAAGATTAAATATTGTTTTGTTACATCAAATAAAGATAATTTTAAAAAGAAAAGGAGATGATAAAACTCAAAAGATAAGAGGTAGATTAATTTAACAGAGATGTTTTGAATCAGTTGGTAGCACGGTGTCTCTGAAAAAGCAGACTGAGTTCAATTACTGAAGAATTAGGCAATTTTCTTGGTACATAGATACAATTTGAATTAAATCCAAAACATCAGAACAATAATTCTAGAGAAGATCTGAAGAGACTGCAAACTATATTTTCTATTACATCTTATAATGGAAAAGTTGATACATTGATTGGATTTTTTTCTAAAACATGAGACTGTGCAGTCTATCCTGAAGAGTGAATGTACACTGCATTAAAAAGGCAAATGAAGTCTAGATATCTAGACAGATAAAGAGAGACAGAGAGAGACTCCTATTTATTTAACTTGCTCGGGTTATTTACTGGAATGCCAATAGAAGGGTAGTGTCATCTCCTGTCATCTTGCCAAAAAACAAATCTTGCCACTTATATAAATCAATGATCAAAATATACCACAGGAGTGTGCACAACCTAACATGCCAGGACTGTGTAAATTCCCCTATAAAGTTGGGGTGTAGCCTTTCCAAAAACAGCAGCAGAGAGATATATCTTTAGGAAACAGAAGGAAAAATCATTAAACCACACACACACACACACATGCACCCTAGAGGTGAAGCTCTCACTTCACAAGGCTGTGAGTTCGATCCTAGGTAGAGACAGATATTTCAGATATGTCAACAGAGAGAGATCTTTGCGCCTCCTTGGTTTGTCCCATAATGGGATGATTCTACAATGGGATATATTGTATGGGACAAACCAAGAAGGTACAAAGGGGTTTTTGCACTTCCTTGGTTTGTCCCATACAGTAATGATTCTACAGTGGAAGAGAAATATCTCATTTGGTCTATAGTATCAAACAATTTTAAAGTAGGTTTTAATGTGTTGGAGCAGATTCAATCTCCTCTACAGAGATTGGGAATAGAGAATGTTAAGGAATAAAAAGGAGTATCTTTTTTGCAGTAGGAAAGTGCAGTTTTTTAGAGAACAATGGTTCCTATCCAATCATAACTTTTTTAAAATCCAGTTTTTGTCTTGCACTTGGAATATTCAAGTTAATTAGCAGGACACAATGAATAAAAGAATACGGAGCCTCTAAAAAAAGAAAGGAAGTTAAAAACATAGGAAATTAACTATTCTTGTTTCACATTGGATTTCTTCACATTTTCTCAGTTGGAGCTTTGTTTCTTACAATTTACAGTTCCCGGATTTTGACTAGGTGTTTTTGCTAGCTCTGTTTGAAGATGCTGGGGATTAAATCTACGACTTCCTGATATTTTACTCCTTGATAATTAGGTTGTCATTTTGTATCTTCCCAGGCTTTGGGATTTTGATGATATGAGGCCTAAGACTAAACTTAAAACATTAAAACAAATTCTACAATATGTTCTACAACTTCTCCTTCATGGAAGAATCTTCTTTAACATCAACAACAACCAATTGCCTGGGGAATTCTGGTGGGGAGGCCCATACATCTGAATGTTGTTGAGGTTGAGAAGTGCTCTAAGGTATAGCAGGAGCTGGAGAAAAATAAGTTTTTCCATGAAAAAAGTGTTAGAAGATGTCCTGTTCTATTACAAGATTTCTTTTTTATGTGCAGCTTCAAAAAAGGACTAAATCCATTATCTCAGAAAACTTTCCTGTTGAAAGAGTAGCTCGGCAATATTAGAAGGAGACTCTCAGAAAATCAGGCCACTGTTTGAAGTGGGGGGGGGGGGGGGGNCCCCAGCAGGTGAGAGAAAGAAGAGGAAATAAGCTCAAAAGACAGGGAGGGAAAAGAATTAGCCTTTGTAAAAAAAAAAAGTGTAGATGGCATCTTATCTAATGTAATCAGTTCCTATCTTATGTGCTGCATTGTCTTTCTCTGAATGACAACTTAGACCTCAAAATGAAGATGTTAATCTTCTTGCAGGAAAATGAAGACTTTGACCTTCATGTAGAAATGAAGTGTTGGAATTATTCATCAAATTAAATATACCAAAGACCTTTATTCGATCCAAAGAATATCTGTCTGTGTTTGGAAGAAACTAGGTGATATATCAGGAATTCATATTGTGAAAAATGGGAATGAAAGATTTCTTCAACTGCCAGTTTTTTTTAAGTCGAGACACAGGCAGATAGGTGGGTCAGGATTTCTGGCACATTAAACGGAGCTATTTAACAGCAAGTTTCAGGATATCCATGAAGATTTTATTTTTAAAAAAATAGGCAAACCATTACTATACTAAAGCTTCTTATATAAAAAGGAAGGGTATTGTATAAGCCTTGTATAATCCTGATCCAGAATTTTGTATTTGAAAGAAAAGTAAGACATAGCAATCAAAGTGAGAATGTTGTGGATGAGTGAAAGTATCTGCAGGAAAGGAATAATGCCCCTCCAGCAGCTGAATTAGAGGAGGGGAGGAAGCCTGGGAGCCAGGGTCAGCATCAGGGCAACCTGAGAGCTCTGAGGGGGAAGAGGGAATGGAGCTATCAGAGATAGAGACAGAGGCGGAGCCTGGGGTGTCCATCTGCCCTCAGATAGAGAGTCAACAGCCCCCAGGTCTGGAGGTGGCTGATGAGGAAGAAGAGGAACAGCTGGGTCCAGTGCTTGATGCGTGGATGCGCAGAAGGTAGAGGAGAAGAGAGCAGTGGAAATCCTTGGGTTGATCCTTGGGAAGGAAGAGCCACATTGCTAGCGAAGCCCCACCCTGGTTCTGGGGATAAAAGGCAGGGGACAGAGATGAATAGGTGTGGCAGACAAATATTCATCTCCCTGCTGGATAGACTTGTTAGCCTGTAGTGAGAGAAATTTTTTGGGGTTGGGCAGCTGGCGCTCCTAATAAAGGAATCTTTGAGTTAGTTTCAGAGGGTTTGTGGTGTTTGAGGAGCCAAAGGCCATAAATCCATGCCTATTCTGATATGAACTTCTAGCAATGAAAAGTCCAAAAAGACTTATAGGATGTTTTAGAGAGAAACCATTTGCTTTTGAACCCAAGAGAAGTTGAACCCAAGAATAGACTATCCAGAATTGATGTCTAGTAGACATTTTCAATGACCCTCTTTCCTAATATTATCTGGTTTATCTCTGAAATATGATGACTGCATAAATATCCTTCTGCTTCATCTTATAAATATGATGCTATCTGCAGTAACTTGCAGGCTGGAATGTTGATAAGAAATAGATCATAGATTCTGTTTTTCTCTGCGGCTTCATAAGCCAAAGAAAAGAGCTGGATGTAAGATGTATTACTTATAGAAGCACCAAGGAAGAACACTGTACATTTCAGCAGAAATGTACAGTGGCTCTGAATGTGTTAGGCTGGACAGGAAAAATTATCCAGCTACAAAATTAATGGACTTTTCTTTTACCCAAGATTGATATACAAAAACATTTTCTGGGGATGCGGCAGCCTATGCCACATCAAAGTTGTTTTGGTTAAGACAGAGGTGGGACAATGAAGATGGTTCTCCAATTGAGAATTGACAAGAGCCACTCAAGCAACATGATCACAACTCCTGAACTTTTTAACGCAAATGTGTCCACTCAAGACAGCCACAGATTCAGTCAATTTAATCCAGGTGCCTGACAAATCTGTGTTTTTGCAATTGGATTACCTGGAGGGCCCTGAGATCTGTAACAAATTTGTTTCTGCAGGGTAAACTTCCCCTTAAAAGTCACTGGTTCTTTTACATGGATGACTACAACAATAATGGGAGAACATCCACTGGGAGTTACCACTTAATTTTCATTACAACTGACCCACTTGATGGATTGATAACTATTGCACCTGTTCAGCATACTTTGTGGTTGTGATAGCAAACTGAGATTTGTTAGATTGGATTAGCACTGTACTATCATCAACATCAGCCCTTGGCATTTCAACAGTTTCAGCTGAACTGTTTCTGTGTGTTCTTCATTAGAGGAAATCGTTTTTGGGGAAGTTAGGCTCATTTACACTCACTGTGACTGTGGCATAGGATGATGCGCACTCATAAGCTGCTTGGATTTTGCATTGGGTTGGCTTCCTCTGAGGTTGAGCAGAATTGCTGTGAGAAATTTCTTCCTACAAATTTTTCCAGAAAAAAATAATAAATGAAGATTTTAAAGGGGTTAAGAATTAGGAGAACCCAAGTATCCATTTCGGAGATTCAGTTTCAAGCTGAACTGAGTCTCAGACTGCATTTCAGTCTGAGGTTGAATGCCTAATAAGATCTGGTGAGGAGTCATATGCCTTCAGATGCAGCTGAATTACATCTATCAGTATTTCTCCCTATTGGCTGTGGTTTCTAAGGCTTATTATTTTCCCCACAACATTAACTCTAGAATAAGTTGGGTTGAGACAAAATGACTTGTCCAAGATTTCTCAACTGGTCCTAAGGCAGGACTTACTTCCTTCCTTCCTTCCTTCCTTCCTTCCTTCCTTCCTTCCTTCCTTCCTTCCTTCCTTCCTTCCTTCCTTTCCTCTGTCCCTCCCTCCCTCCCTGCCTGCCTGCCTCCCTAAGTTTGATCTAGTGATTAAGTTATCACCAGTAGGCTAGAAACAGGGAGACTGTAAGTTCTTGTCCCATCTTAGCCATGAAAAGCACCTGGGTGACCTTGGGAAAGTCACTCTCTCTCAATCCATTTCACAGGGTTATTGTTGTGGGGGGATATAGGAAGAAGCAGGAGTATCAGATATGTTCATTGCCTTGAGTTGTTTATAAAGAACATTACAAAGGCTGGATTAAATATATATTAAATATAAATAAATTCAGCCACAGATGCTTTTAATCAATTATTAAAATTATTCATCTAATTAATAGCACAAACTATTTTCTAAATATCCTCTTATCTTCAGCTCTCAAGTCCTTCTGTTGTAGAGAAAAGGAAAACTCATTCACAAATAACTTCCAAGGAAACTCGTCCATCCCCTGAAAGATTAAAAATTGTTATAATAAAATTCATTAAAATTCTTGGGCTTGGATTATTGGTTGGACAAAGGCAAAAGCCAAATTCCACAAGATACAATAAGTCAACTTGTCAAAACCCATGGCACGATAGGTACATTCAGACCTCTAGAGAAATGTAAATTATTTACAGAGGTCATAGATGTTGGGTAATGTAATTCTTCAGAATTATAAATCAGAAATATACTTGGGTTTGTTACAACAGCATGATAAGTGGATAGCTTTAGCCCTCCAGAATAACCAGATAACAGGAACTTTACATTAATGTGGCCAAGAACATTAATTATCTCTTGTATAATTCCTGGACATATCAAGCTCGTGACATTTTAAAGCTGCCTCTCTGGTTATGATGAGAGATTCTGATTGTTTCAGTCTGAATGAGGGCTATCACACCAAGGGATCACAGAGGGCTTGGAATAATGGGGTGTAAAGTCCAGCACAGTGGAAGGACACTAGGTTGGGTAAGCCTGTTTAAGACTGCACTAAATGATAAAGGTAGAGACCACCTTGGGAGGAAAGATGACCGGGGGGGGGGGGATTGGTTATGTTCAATTTTTGTAGNGGGGGGGGGGTATTGGTTATGTTCAATTTTTGTAGCACAATAATCCCCCCTTCTCAGGCTGGTCCTCCGAGGCAGAGTGAGAGAACTGCCACAGGGGGCTCAGATGCAAATGAAGATTGAATGTTCTCCATGCTTTGCTTGAATGGCACATCCTGGTTCCCATTTAGTTGAATTGCAGCACAGGTACACAGATAGTGGTGATCAGACAGGGCACTGCCCAAGAAGGACTGGGATCTCTGCAGCTGAGCAATTGGGAGACAGTGTCTGCAGGAGCTCTTTTCTGACAAAAGCAACATTGGGCCATTGCTCCACAACTATCATTCCTTTGGGTGTGTGTGTGTGTGTGTGTGTATGTGGGCATGGCTTGGTGGGTGTTGCCTGGCTTGGTGGACGTGGCAAGGGAAAGTTACTGCAAAATCCCCATTCCCTCCCCACCCCACTAACCTGCTTTCCAGCTCCGTTCTCCTGTGCAGGGCAGCCAAAGAAGACCCAGCCAATGAGGTGGGACTCGGGAGGCAGAGAATGGATGGGGACAGAGCCAGTCAGAGGTGGTATTTGCCGGTTCTCCAAACTACTCAAAATTTCCTTTTCCATTTGTCTAGAATTGGACAAGACCTGCTGAATACCAGCTCTACTCCAGATATTTTGGACTATAACACCCCTAATAGAAGAGCTGGAAGATTATGTGAACTGTAATCTAAGCCAGGGGTGTCAAACTCAAGGCCTGTGGATCTGAACTGGCCTGTGGGGTGCTTAGATCTGGCCTGTGGGACCATCCTGGAAGTAGCGAAGGACCAGCCCGCGGTGCCTCTGCCACTGAAAATGGAGCTCACGAGGGCCATGTTTGCTGCTCCCCCGAGCTCTGTTTTCGCTAGCAGGAGGCCATTGCAGGCAAAACCAGAGCTTGGGAGCCCGTTTTCCCTGACAATGCTTGGGCCACCACAAGTGATGTCATGCTGGCCATGCCGCCCCTCCCCTCCCCTCCCACAGTCAAATACAATCCTGATGCAGCCCTCAATGAAACCAAGTTTGACAGCCCTGGCCTAAGCCATCTGGAAGGTGTCAGGTTAAAGTCATGAAAGCAACAGGCCACAAGCCTCCAATCCCTATCTTATCCAGGGTTACCCTTATCCATGGCTTGTACCAAGTGACCCTTGAGGAAACTATCAGATACAGAATGGAAAACTGGCATTTTTCTTTTTAAAGATGACAAAATCATAGGCGCAAGTTATTGGATGCTTTCACAATATCACAGCAGTTGTCCCTAAAGGAGATTGCAAAGTTTGAGGAACTAGGTATCAGTTATACTTTCTTTTTCAAATGAAAAAGCCCCAAAGACTTCCCAGTTCTTGGAACTCATTAATAAAATCTGGCTGGGCAGCACCCCAAGGATTTTAAGTTTCCATCCAAACAACTAGAAAACCTCAAAATTATTTTCTTTTCTTTTACAGACTGGGCTATCAATGGTAATGCTGTTAAGCAGGTTTTCCATTTTAAATATTTAAGCATTCAATTTCAGAACATCGGTTCTTGGACTAGACATCGAACCTGAATTTGGCTTCCTGTAGTCACCAGCAGATTTTAAGATTTTTTTGTACCCGAGAAGGCCAGTTTCTTCCTTCTGCTCTGTGTATTTACAAAGCCAGAACTTTGGCTCAAACTCTTTACAGAATTCCCCTATGAATACGGGGCTTCAAGGATTGTATTGAAAGAACCCAGGCTGTCTTTTTGAGAAAACTTCTGGGTTTTCCTCCTTGTGTTGGTTTTACTCCGATGTACCTGGAACTGGGCACTCGATCAGTCGAATGTATGGCGTGGATTAACACCTTTAAATGGTGGTTTCGGGTGC
>BHFT01020893.1:0-47515 GCA_004320025.1 Laticauda laticaudata
CAACGGATGGCAAGCTTTTTTGTCCGTTTTACATCCTCTTTGCATCCGTTGGTGCAGTGTGACAGGGGCTTAAGGTTCTAGAAGGCAGTACTTTCAATATTAAGCAAAAATCAGGAACAGAGAGGGCATAACCTCAAACTTACAGGAGGGAAGTTCAAAAGTAACATTAGAAAGTATTACTTCACAGAAAGAGTAGTGGAAGCTTGGAACCAACTTCCAGCAGAGGTGGTGGGTCAATCATCAGTAACTGAGTTTAAATATGCTTAGTAGACATATGTCCATCATCCAACAATTTTCTTAAAAAAAAACCTCAAAGGGCAAACTTGATGGACCATTTTTTTTGCCATCAATTTTCCATGTTTTTAGTTTTCACACTTATGACTTTGCAACATCCCCACGGTCACATGATCAAGATTCAGGTGCTTGGCAAGTGGCATGTGTTGATGTCAGCTGTCCTGTCCCAGGGTAATATAATCACCATTTGTAACCTTCCCAGCCAGCTTTCTACAAGCGAAGTCCACAGGGGAAGCCAGATTCGCTTAATGACTGCATGATTCACTTAACTGCAGTGATTTGTTTAACAACTGTGGCAAAAAAAAAAGGTCTAAATGGGACAACTTTCACTTAAAAACTCCTTGTTTAGCAAGATAAATTTTGAGTCCAATTTCTGATCGTAAATCGAGGACTGCCTGTATGGAGTGCAAATTCACTTAATATGTAACAGAAATTGCTCTTGAGAATGAACTTGTCAGACAACAAACTTCTTCATGTAAAATTATTCTCAGCATTTCATCACAGCACAAGATGTAGCTCTGAGCAATATTCATATTTCCTGGTTCTGCAGGCTAATCTTGCCCTAGGGCCAAGGACTCCATTTACATGAGAGCCACACCTCTCTTTTCTTCTCATCATGCAGTACTCCAGGGAAGACTAAATTGCCTGCACTCCCACACTTCAACCAAATCTTTCTGAGTTGAAATATAGTCCAATTCTTAAGCACAGATAAAGGAGGAATTTTCCCATCTTCTCAAGAGCAAACTTTAGTTCTAATTATTTTTATCTGTCAGTTCTCTAACCACTGCCAAAACAACAAAATTATCAAGCAATTAAACTAAATAGAACTTTTAAGTAAATAATAACGTGAGTCTTTTTTAATAATTATAGAAACTCAGCATTATGCTGTAACCTCCCACAAAGAAGCTTTTCAATAAACCATAAAAATATTATAATATTTGGCAGGGGGTTTTTTTTTTCTGTTCAATCATGCCCAATTTTTGAAAATTGCCTGGAGAAGTCCCTGCAGTTTTCCTGGTACGGTTTTTCAGAAGTGGATTGCCATAGAGAAAGTGACTGGCTCAAGGCCACCCAGCTGGATCTATCTATCTATTCAATATTTTACTATATTTTACTAAATATTTTACTAATATATTTACCATATTTCAAATATATTACTATGTTGTAACAATTGCTCGATCTGTATTCTCATGATTTTTCTGATAGCTTTCTGATCCATACTCACTAATAATAACCCATTAAATTCTGCTTTCATGGCTTTCCATACCACAATTAGGCAATGTTATCCGCTGAAATTTACTTGAAAATATTATTCAGATTTTACTACTTTTTTCCTGTTATATTCAATGTGTCCATAGAATGTGCTTAACAAGGTCAAAGTTCACCACACTATGCAATCAGTTAAAGCCAATCAGAGTATGCATGTTATAGGCATTAGAAAATATTACTTTAGGCCGAACTAAGTGAAATGCATTGTGAGATCTGAGATCACTTGGCTAAACCTGAACACAAAATCAATGCAACTTTGTTTGCAAAGATTTGTTCAAAGAGTGAATTGGTATTCTGTAAAAAGATAGCAACAATTTGTATGTGGCTAAATAGAAGGCTCTTCTCAGACAGAAAGAGTGACACACCTAAGGCTAGAACTTAGAGACAAGACAAAAAAAAAAGATAGATGATTACTGTTATTGGCTGTAAACCAAAGCATACTAATACAGGTGAAACTATGCGTCATGCTCCCAAAAGTTCCTGATTCTCAACATATAGTTTATTGCTCAGCTCACACATTAAATTATGACACCTGGAAAAGTAAAAAAAAAAAAAANAAAAAAAAAAAAAAAAAAAAAAAAAAAAAAAGAAGCACCCCAAACTTTTATCATCTATACAGTCACTTTAGTAGAAGAATTTTTATCATAGGTGACAGAATCCACAGACACAGTTCCATTCAGTTTCATAAGCACATCATGAAGCTTGTTGGGTATAACTATATGATATGTATATAAAACAATATACAACATACAATGTTTGTATACAGCCTGTATAGTTTGTATGTTTGTATGTACCTACTTCTACCATGTTTCTCATATAATAAGGCCAGGTCTTATTTTTTTTTTGAGTTCCCAAAAAACAGCTAGGATATCATTTTGGGGGAGAATTAATTTCTCCCCCCGTGCACCTTCACCTAGAGCGCCCCCAGGCAGCCACACCATGCCACCAGCCACTCCTAATGGCCGATCATAGTGGAGCATGGAGGGCTCCCTACCCCTGCCAAGCGCCTTTGCTGCGGGCAGGTGGGTGGCAGCGGTGTGGATATCCACCGGCAGCATTTCAGCCACTTCTCAGGCCTCCGTACTTCCACGGTTCCTGCCGGCGCTGGTGCCTCTCTCACCAGTGTCATCTCTAACAACAGTGTCTTTCCCCCCATCCCTGCAACAGGGGAAAAAAAACATATTGAGGTCCCTTGGGAGCGCCGCACGGTGTGTTTTCATTTAATCCTGAGAAGCTGGTTGGGCATGAGAAGAGCCGAGCGAGTGTCTCTGCCGCTGCTACCCTTGGTGCTCCAGCCTTGGGCTCTGCAAGTTTCCAAAAGTCCTCATGTACAGCCCGTTCCTGTATTCCAAGCTCGCCCAGGCCGAGCTGGAGCTATCTCTCGCTTGCCAGCACCATCTCCAACAACAGCGGCAGCAGCGGCAGGAACCGTGAAAGTTATGGAGGCAGCTCCTCTGCCTAAGAAGCGGTTCCAAGGTTCCCGTTGCTGTTGCTGCTGTTATTGGAGACAGCGCTGGAGAGAGAGGGACAGCTCTAGCTCAGCCTGGGTGTGCTTGGAATGCAGCAACGGGCTGTGCACCAGGACTTTTGGAAACTTGCAGAGCCCAAGGCTGGAGCACCAAGGGTAGCAGTGGCAGAGATGCTCCCCCTGTTGTTGCGGGGATGGGGATGGGTGGAAAAGTGGGAGTGACTCAGATGCTGTTGTTGGAGATGGCGCTGATGAGAGAGGCATCAGCACTGGCTGGAACTGCGGAAGCTACAGAGGCCAGAGAAGCGGCCAAAACGCTGCCAATTAACATCCACACCACTGCCCGCCCACCCTCTGACCCGGCCTGCTACCAGCATCATACCTGGGTCTGCAGCAAAGGGGCCTGGTGGGGAGAGGGAGCCCTCTGTGCTCCACCATGATTGTTTGTTAGGAGCGGCTGGTGGCGAGACGTGGCTGCCCACGGGGCGCTTCTAACGGCAAGTCCCCTCACCTTTCCCCCCATTTTGCATGTTTTAAAATAGGACTAAATTTCAGGGGAGGGCTTAATTTCATTTTATGCCTAGGAAAACATGCTGGGACTTCCTATTGAGGGGGGCATATTGTTGGAGAAACATGGTATATGTATGTATACACATATGTACCCTGTTTCTCCAACAATATGGCCTCCGGGTTATCCTTCAGGGTCGTACAAAATATCCGTACTTTAATTTAATTCGGGGAGGGGGGTTTAATTCCGGTATATTATAGGCCTGTTATATTAAAACATGCAAAATGGGGGGGATGGTGGGCGGGGTTGCCGTTAGGAAGTACTTTTGTTGCACACCCTGATATGGTGCTGCCTGCATTGACCCCAATACGAAGTGCCCCATCAACGCTGAGGTCAATATCCAAGCTGTTGCCGCTCGCCCGCCGCTCGCCCGCCCAAAGATGCAAGGGGGGGAATTAAGTCACCCCCAAAAAGAGAGCCTAGCCATTTTTTCAGGGCTCAAAAAAAAAAATAAGACCCAGCCTTATTATATGAGAAACACGGTATGTATATACATATACTATCATATATACTGTATATAATTGATATCAAATATAATTAAAATAGTATCATGAAATACTCCATGCCATCAAGAATCTAGAGTTAAAGCAAATGCTTTAACTGTAATTAGGATGGAATTTATTTTATCTCCAAAGGATGTTTTCCAATAAGAATGGATTGAATGTGGCACAATCAAGAGTTCTCCAGACATTGGACAGATGTACATTGATTATGTTCTCTTATATAACCTGAATGCAAATATTTTAAATAAGATCTTAGAATAATAGCTCTACATTTAGCCTGTTAAGTAGCATCAATATGCCACGTTATTTCGTTTCTTGAAAATTATTTTATTCAAAGAAATTGTTTAAAACTTACCTTGCAATCTGGTTAACAAAAGGCCTCAGTTCTAAAGGGTCATAGGCACGAGCAAAAGCCCAGCATACATAGCAAGCAGAATCCCGTACATTGGAGCCAACACTGCAAGCTCCCCGTTTTTCATCGTAAGTTAGTCCTTTCAAAATCACAGGAACAACTGGAAGTTTTAAAAGAAGAAATATAAGGACAGTTGCAGAACATGATTTTGTGAACATTGACAGTATACTGAACTCTTTACCAACTACAGTATTCAACTCTGGATGTAAAAAAATATTTTATGTTTTAAAGATCCAGTGGTGACTTCAGAAGAGTGATTCCTTTGCACTGCGAGCCTTTCTCCATAGCCAGTGTCTATGGATCTTCACGCCACATTATATATTTTATATCCAAGCACATTTTAGATATACAGCAGCTGCTATGGAATAATGGAACACATAAATGACTGCCAATTTTCTGAATACCACTGGTTGAATATCACGTGATACAAAAGACTGTCTCAAATGTCACTTGGCACAAATCAACTGGGTGCTTGTTTTTATGCACTCCGCCAATCTATAGTGCCCATAATCCTCTAAAGCAGAGTTTAAAGAAACACAATACAAGTTTAAGACAATCCTTTTTGCAGTTACATGTTAGGCTGATAGAAACAGTTGGATTTCACCTTATAAAAGTAAGATTAAACAAAGTAGCAGCCTTTTCTTTTTTTTGGTTCTTTCTTAGGACAGTTAACAACCTTTTTGGGTTTAGGACACAATGGAAGTGAGTAAGCACATACTGGATGTTATGGAGAGCTGCTTCTTTATTTATAAAGTGGCTTTTACGATTAATATAATGAATCACCAGACACCATTATCCAGAAAAAAACTCTGATGAGGTTGTTTCCTACTAGCCCAAGATGTTCAAGCAGCTTCGTCTTTCTATCACAGATCAGCATGTTTTCAAATAAAATTCTGAGTTGTAACTATGTACATTTTTTTATTTTCTAAAAATTGCAGTGGATCCCATTACATAAAATGATACATAAGTTCCTGGTGAGCTGATCTTAATAAACAAGGCAGATAAAAAGTGTCCTGAGCTAGAAACTGTTTTTATAGTTTTAACTTTAGAGCAAAAAATGGCCAATTGATATAGTCATGACAGATACTACACATCACTGTGGGAAAGTAGCTTAGATTGTTGATGACTGCTTCATTCTAAGCCTCCTTCTAAGACTCCTCCCTACTTCAGAGTATTGAAGCCCTGCCATGCATGCATAGATCCACAGAATCAACCTAAGTGAGTAGAAATACATATATATTATGTTATGACTCAGAGAAGAAAACACACACTTCCTAAGGCTATCGCTGGTTTTTTAAAAAAGGAAATTCTGATTGCTTACCCTACATTGTTAATTTTTTTGCCTCTTCAATCAATGAGATCTGAAGAATATGTTAATCAGTACATTGAAATATCAGTAGCATTTAGACTTATATACTGCTTCCTAGTGCTTTACAGCCTTCTCAAAGGAATTTACAGAGTCAGCATATTGCCCCCAATAATCTGGGTCCTCATTTTAACCACTTTGGAAGAATAGAAGACTGAGTTAACCTTGAGCCAGCCAGGATCGGACTGCTTGACTGTGAGCAGAGTTAACCTGCAATACTGCATTCTAACCACTGAGCCATCACAGCTCATTACAAATTCAAGTTCCCTTGATAGAACCACTGGCTGGTGTCAGTAGGTGCAAGAAAGTGCATGGATGACAGGGTCAGTCAAGCACATATTGCTGCCTACTTATTGGTCAATTTAAGCTATTTTATAGCTTGTACAGCAAGCAAGTCAGAAGTTATGGGTAATAATCTAAAGTTGATATTTTCTACATGCTCCATATATTTGATCCTTTATTTTTCAGGGAAGCTGCGAACTATATATATATATCCCGATATATCAGGTGATGCCGCTGTGACGCAGGGGTTTAACACCCCTGCTTTAGATAATGCTGCTATGCTATTCAGCTTTCAGGAAGTTAAATGAAAAAAAATTGTTGCTTTTGTTATTGTTCTTTTTTCATGGGCTTATAAATGTGAAAACTGTATACAGTGTACGTGAATTAGGAAGATACCTCCAGCTGTCAGTCAGAGGTAGTATGTTTGCTGTTACATGTTGTTTATGAGATGCATTATAGTGGATCTATTCCTCCTTGCTGTTTCATTTTGTGACTGCAGACAAGCTATAAAAATGTGCTGAATTACCGTTTCTACAAATTTTGATCATAAATTTTATATAAAAACATTTTAAAGCTCAATTTCTGACCAAATAATCAAATAAACTTTCAGCAGGCTACATGGTATGAAACATCAAGCAGAGACTTCCATTTCACCTATTTTGGTTGCCCTAAGATGAAAAATGAGGAAAAAAGAAGCTTAATATGAATTTAATTCCTATGGCAGAACAATGAAAATATTTTGAATTTTGTTCTCCTGGGACACAAAAAACTTAAAGAGGATTCCACAGAACAGTAGGAATAGAAATGTTTTGCTCCAAGCTCAGAAGATAAATTCTATTTGTTTCATGAGCATCCTTCTTAACTAGGCCTGTTCTTTGGAAGTGACCATTTTGCATAATCACAATCAATATTTCAAATGGTAATCCAAGAAAATGGGGCCCCACAGATAAAAGTAATTGCTCATTTGATGAGCCAAATGATTCTTTACCATAACAATTGAAAATAAAGGGGGGCATATTTTAGTTCCAAAATATATAATGAGCAACAGATAAATACATTCTCCAAAATTAAAAACCTTTCCATTATCCTAGGAAAAATGTTTTAGACATCCTGCAGCTTTTTTTTTTTTAACCTGAAGACATTTGTGAATTAAATCTTTCACACAGTTCTAATAGTATGCTGCCAAAATCTACAAATGTACATGTTTCTCTAAAAGGCTTCTTCTTGGCATCTGCCAGAGGGGTCATATAGTTTAAACACTCTGCTTATTGAACTGTAAATTAAACAACTGCTGCCAACAGAAAGAACAATCTGAAGGGGAAAGAGTCCCTTAATTTTTGCATATTCATCACTTGGCCATAATGTGCCATCCAAATTTCACTGGATGATAAAATACTAAAGTTGGGAAAGTTAGAGATATATGCATTTCACACAGCACATGTTTAGTAATAAATACAGCCTGAAAAGAGTTCTACTCTCCCTGTTTTGATTCTGTGGTTTAATAATTAAAAGACTGAAGATATGTATTCTTTCAGTTTCAAAACCTGAAACAAGGGAGATAACTTAAAACATAATACATGCAAAGCACCTTAACAGCTAAGAGAATTATATGATTTATTATTATTACTAGTATTAATCTTTCTACTTTGATAATTCTATCTTATCAAGCCCCAGCATGCTTGTGGTTTCCCTTTTATATCTGTAGCACTATTTAGACTACCTTGTAATACGCAAAAACTTTAAAATCTGAAATAAGAAATGTCCATTTCTTAATTGGTGTGAAAACATAGCCTGTAATACTAATAAACCTATTTTAAATGCTGAAATATTACAATATGCCTAAAAACAAATAGGAAAATTTTATTTTAGAGTATTATGCCAAATTAAAAAAAACAAAAGAAATACTGCAAAATTAAAGAATCCTCAGAACCTCAACATCAATAAGCATTTGTTTTAAAAGAGGCCTTTAAATCATGTTATAAAAAATGTAAGACCATCAGCACCAAAACATTATTTAAAGTGTTCTTCTTTGCCCATTTCTCTAAAACAGAATGTTGACAAACAGCACTTACTAGCAACCTCTTGATGCCAATCAAGTGTAGATCTCTCCTTCCAGTGTTTAATTATCCAACAGCAGGACTAATCAATTTCTATTGAACATTGTCTGAAGGATCAAATAGATGCCAATCATTTTTACTGTTGGATTACCCTTTTTTTAAGGCCACATGGATTTAAGTTTACTATGTTAAACACAAGAGTGTCAAAGTTACAATTCTCCATTCACTGCCCTCCAAGTTATTCTATATAGCTTAATACCATATAAACACACACAGTATGTGAGCAACAATCTGAAACAAGACAACAACTTAATAGATTTCATTCAGGTACTATATATGCTTTGTACAGAAGACATCACATCAGACTGTCCCACTTGTTCAGACAGGGAAGGTATACTACAGACCAAGTCAATCAAAGAATTTCCACTGGCGAAGTATAGGAAAAAGGCCTTCTCTGCCCCATCCCTGCACAACATCTTGCCCTCAGAAGTGAGGAGAGCCTACAATCTCTTGGCCTTCTACAAAGGGCACAAAACTTGGCTTTGTCACAGAAGCCCAAACAATGATGGGGCTTGATGGCCCCATGGGAATCTTGCCCCCTGCCTGTATTAACAACTGACAATCCCCACCTTGGAATTTTTTACCTTCTGAAACTTTAATAATGTTGTTTTTATAATTTTAAAAAATTTAATCCTAAATTATTCTGATTTTAAAATTTAATTTTATTGATGATTTACTGCCCAGAGCCCCTTCCAAGGAAGATGCGCAGTTAAGAAATAGGAAGTACAAAATATATATAAATAAGAAGACACACAGCTCTGTACTTAAGCAGATAAACTGAGGGGTTGCTATCCTCTTAGTTCAATAACCAGATGTCACAGCTCATGTTGGTGCCTATTGGCTTGCCACTGGAATCAAGGAACTGTGGCAATGCCAATTGCAATGGAAAGAGGCATCTCCTCTTGCCTTCCTACCACAGCTTTCTAAATCATCCCTCTGCCAACTGCAGCCAGTGTCCTTCAAGGCTTCTTTGAGTTCTATGCCCATTAGTCGGGTGTAAGTGAATGACAACTTTGGGAAAGGTGGACTGAACCAGGAAATATCAAAGACAGCATTCCTTAGCAATCCAGATTAACCTAACTGAGAGGGATCTATCTTCTAATGGGGAGGAGGGTAGAAGTTCATTCCTGACCTAACTGGCAGGAAAAAGAATGCACGTCTGGCTACATTCTGCCATTTGGGAAAAGAAGATGCTGAAGTCTTCACTGGGCTGTCCCTGCAGGGATCTTCCTTGTGCATCGCCCAAGGTCTGCACTTGAATAGCAGGCCCTAGCACATCACTGGCCTATTTGCTTTATCAAACTAATTTTACTTTACTTCTCCTCCCACATGTCCCAAAAGAGTGGTCTAGTGCTGGGCATTTTCACTCGCATTACCCTCAAATTTTAAATTTGATGTGAAGCCCCAAATCTCCATGTTTAATAACAAATGCAAAACATAAAACAGGATTTTTCCTTGTGTGGCATTAAATTCATTTGATTTAATAAATTTTATTTATTTTTAGCCAAAATTAAAAATTATCTGTACAGGACTTTCAAACCTATTAATTCAAACAATATATAAATATGAATTTAATAAACCTCCTTATATTGACCTCAAAACCTCTACCTGGTCTCTCCCAATCTATCTCACCAACAGCAAATTCAACAATAACAGAAAGAAAAGGAATGGACAAACCAAATTTCCTGGCTTGCTATTGATTGCTCCTCTGGATAAGAACAGAATGATAATTTCAGTATCATAAATTATCTTAAAAGCTCCATCCTTTGCACTAGGAAAAACATGAGGTATTACCACAAAATAGAAAAAAAAAGAGATCCAGCAAAAAAATGGGGGAAAAAAAATCAACTTTTTTTAGTCACCTGAAATTACCCATTAGCACTGCAATTAAAGAAATGTATAAAGAAAAAGAAAAAAGAAAAATCCACCCACACAGATTACTCTTCATGGGAAAGCCACAAAACAGAACTAATAGTTTGGTGTTCTCTTCTACATTTTGTGTGTGTGTGTGGGGGGGGGGGGGGNGGGGGGGGGGGGGGGGGGAATAACAGTGGTAGCACTGTCCTGAAAAATGTAGTTTAACTGGTTCTTCAGCATGTTGAATAAACTGGTAAAAAAATGAATTTAACTGGTTGTGCAGGAACCATGGAAAAAGTTACCGGAGGCAGTTTTTTTGAAATGTACCATATTACCTCTTGTGAGGATTAAACATTCCTACTACCAATATAAGTGCTTATGCAGTAGCAATTACAAATTAAAATAAAAACTTGTTCTTTATGGAAGTGCAGTATATTTCATTGGCCAATGCTCAAGAAAGAAAATATTGTATATTATTATGGCCAGAAGTATCAAATAGTAAAAAAAATGTTTTATTTATTTAATATGCTACTCATCACACTGTCAGGCAAATGAATTGTTATCCTAAACTTATGTCATATTTTTTCTTCCTTGGCTTCACCTATGCAAAAGAAATTTGTTTGCAGACATGAGTTTCTTAGTTTAGAATTTATTTAGTCAGAATCAGCATTCAATACCAAGAAAGCTTTTCACTAGAGAGAGACAATACCATTCTATTTAAAGCTAATGCAATCCAAAGTTGTAGTAACAGAGGGATACAATCAAGATCAAGGGAAGTACTAATACCACTGTATAAAGCCTTAGTAAGACCACACCTAGAGTACTGCATCCAGTTTTGTTCACCACATTATAAAAAAGATGTTGAGACTCTAGAAAAAGTACAGAGAAGAGCAACCAGGATGATTAGGGGACTGGAGGCTAAAACATACAATGAACGGTTGCAGGAACTGGGCTTGGCTAGTCTAGTAAAGAGAAGGACCAGGGGAGACATGATAGTGGTCTTCCAATATTTGAGGGGCTGCCACAGAAAGGAAGGGGTCAAGCTATTTTCTAAAGCACCTGTAGGCCAGACAAGGAATAATGGATGGAAACAGTAGAAGGAGAGATTTAACCTGGAAATAAGGAGAAACTTTCTGACAGTGAGAACAATCAACCAATGGAACAGCTTGCCCTTGGAAGTTGTGGGAGCGCCATCACTTGAGACCTTCAAGAAGAGATTGGACTGCCATTTGTCAGAAATGGTGTAGGGTCTCCCGCTTGGGTGGGGGGTTTGGATTAGATGATTTACAAGGTCCCTTCCAACTCTGATTATCTATCTGCAAACTTCTCTTGCATCTGTGATCTATGATTTCATTTTCTTGGTTAAAACAAACAACAGGTGGCAATGAACACTTCAAACCTAAAGGCAGGCCTCTAATGTCCTATTAATTTATTCCACAGACTCTGGACTGTGAAAAAAAAGACTCATCAGAACCCAAGCACATTCTTAGGGATCAAGGTTGGCAGATCATGAAGCAAAACTGGTCACCCAGCAAACAAGAGATGGAACAGATAATCTTAACTTCTGCTGGCTTTTAGAAATAGAGATTTAGGCATGATAATGGAGAAATGAGAGAAAAACTTCAGATGATTTGTGATCCAAGACTGTCATTGGAGAGCAATAACCCAAAGAGACAACTGAAGGTGCATAGATTTGTTTGGGAAGATCTGGAGATTAAAGCAATACATGAAGCCCCGTGAAATTATTCAGCAGGAGAATGGAGCAAGCTGTAGAGTGTGCACGGGAGCATGAAGCATGGACTGGGCAAGGGAGAGCTCTAGTTGTTATATCTTCATGATCTTAAGAAAGTGGCTAATTTTTAGACTCATAGGTCTGCACTACTTGAAATGTGTTTTTGCTACTCAAAAATATACCTGTTTTATAATTTTGATCAAATTACTATGTCCAACATAGCAACCATTTGGTATTCATTAGACTTTTGGAAGAATTTAAAATGAGGAATATTTCTCCATATTAACTGGCCACATCAACCTGTTCGTTGCAGGAACACTCTGTTCTGGGCAGTTGTTAAGACCTAAAATAAGATGAAAAACTGGCATGTCAGTAATACATATAAAACAGAAATGGATGGCCTTGTCAACCATAAATGAAACATGAGTCAGCAGTTTGATGCAGCTGCTAAAAAAAGAAAGCTATTTTGGGGTACATCTATAGCAGCTAACCATCTGAATCATTCATAGTATTTTACTTGTCCTATCCAACCATATAGAATACCATGCCAATTTCTGGACATCACCACTCAAGAAGGAAAGTGACAAATTGGAATAAGTTTATAGGAGAATTACTGAGATAGTAAAAGGTCTTAAAAAGATTGCTTTAAGAATCTGGATATGTTTAGCCTATATTAAATTTGACAATCAAATATATAAAGAGTGGGGAATAGCATGAACGCACTGTCTATTGCTCCAGAGGGCAAAAGCAGAACCAATGGATTAAAATGCTTCATAAAGTCTCTCAAACTCTATGATTCTTTTCTCTTAACTCGAAAGATGATATAGTTTACTAGTCCACATGAGCTCACATAAAGGAATGAAATTCCAGTGTTACTCAGAAAACATGTAGGTAGTTAAATATTTGTTCAACTAACCAATTATGTAGTATATGCCTCTTACAACACTTGAAATGAAGGAAGATATTCAAGGATTTTACAATGAATTGCAAGAGGTGCTAGATGTAACATCAGTTACATTATTAAAGAATGACTGGAATACAAAAAAGTGAAGAAATAGAAGAAAGCAATCAAAGCAACAATTTCATATGGTGAAGTTAATCAAGTTTTGTGAAAATAATTATTTATTTATTACTAATATTTACCTCAAGCAACATACACTCTACAAATGACATCTCTGAATGGATATAAACTGACTCCATAATAGGAAACAGTAAATGGACAAGCCCAATTCAGGTTCTCAAACATTTCTCAATATAAATGGTGGAAAAGACTGAATTATTGGTAGCAAATATGCAAGGTAGTCTTAGAAAACTAAAGAGATAAACATGTGTCAGCAAAATATGTTCTGGGGGACATACAGTCAAACTTGAGATCAGTGTAAGGAATCAATTGAAAATGCTTAGAATATGAGGAAAATTACAATTGAGGAACTATGGAAAAAGGTAAGTGTTCTCTTTTCACTATTTCAATGTTAAGAAATAAAACAAAACAAAAAAACCTGAGATCTTTTTAAATTCAGAGCATTCACTGAAAAATTTATAGGTAAGATGAGAATTACTTTTATCATAGATGATATTTAATAGGCAAATGAAATTAAAGGAAGATGGAAAAGTTATATTGAAACTTGAAACTTTCAGAATGACAGGAATATTTGTCGAGAGACAATATATTTAAGAACTAGAAAGTTATCAAAAGATAATCCTCAACAACGGGAATTGGAGTAAGAATTTCCATTACTAAGCAAAGAGGTTGTTCAATGAGTCATGCCCAATTTTGCAACTATTTTTTTGCCATGGCTCTTAAACAAATCACTGCAGCTATTAAGTGAATCACATAGTCATTAAGCAAATCTGGCTTCGCCCATTGACTCTGCTTGTGGGAAGATGGCTGGGAAAGGAACAAATACCAATCACATGACGATGGGACACTGCAACCACTTTAAATACATGCTGGTTGCCAAGCACCTATATTTTGAACATGTGACCGTGGGAATACTGCAACAGTGATGCGTGGGAGGACCAGTTGTAAGTTTCTTTTTCAGTGGTGGTGTAACTTCAAATGGTCACTGAAAAAATGGTTATACACTGAAGACTAGCTTCAGATGCAGATGAAATGTTCATTAAGCTATTTAAATCTGCAGGACTAGAGAAAGGAAAAACCTTAACTGTTCTACATCAGCAAATATGGTTTACACTTTAGAATAATTACTATAATATACTTTTAGTAAAGAAAGAAAATGGAGCCCATTTTGCTGTAGGTATTATCTGTTCTATTTTCACTTCCAAAAATGGCAAGAAAGAAAAAGAAAGGGGGGGGGGGANAAAAAGAAGGGGGGGGGGGGATAATGAATCTGACACAATTTTGATTAGGGTACTTTTCCAACAGTTAATTTTAATTGTTCAGTCATGTCTAACGCTTGACAAGGTTATAGGCAAGTTCTCTCCATACTACCCTGTCAGGTACAGATATGATGGAGAATTTTGTTGATCTGTTAGACAGGGGTGTCAAACTCAATTTCATTGAGGGTTGTGTTTGACCTTGGGGGGGCAGGGGGTGTGGCCAGGATAGGCATGGCCAGCTTGATGTCACTCATCTAGGTTCTGTTTTCAGTTGAAACGCCCGCTTAGGCTCCATTTTCAGCCACGACAGCCTCTTGCAACCCTCTGCCAGTGAAAGTGGACTTCAGGGAGGCCGCGCATGGCTCTCCTAAGATCCATTTTTTGCTGGCAGAGGCACTGCAAGTCGGTCCTTTGCTGTTTCCAGGGTGGAGCCATAGGCCAGATCTAAGCACCCCGCAGGCTGGAACTGGCCTATAGGTCTTGAGTTTGACCTGTTTGAGTTTGAGTTTCTCCTGTATTAGAAGGAGTGCAAAGGATTAATTGGCTACTTTCTTTTAAGGAAGGAAACAATAAAAACTAAGATATCTGAAAAAGTTGGTGTTTATTTCCCCTACAGCACATACATAGCACGTCATCTGTAAATTATGTTCAACAGTAGATTAACATTCTAGCTCTTGACAGCATGAATCCCTAAATAGAAGTGATCCAGAATATAGTAATTCTTCTTTTTCTATGAATCACAAGTTTAAGACATTAAGTATTAAACTGATGTATTTTTGCCCCCAAAATTGCCTAGACTGTCAAACTTGCTCAGACTTGTAACATCCCACCAAAGTAGGAGATTAGAAGACATTAAGGAGGACAAAAGGGTGCTTCAAAAGGTGTTACACGTAAGTCAATGATTGTGCAAGCGGAACTGGAAAAGCACACAGAAAGGGATTGTGTAAAATCTTCACAACATTGGAGTATAGGCTTCAAATAGCTTTTGCTGTTTATCGGGATGTTAAAAGGTAAAGTCTCTTTCAATTAAAACTCAATGACTTCATCAAATACAATTTAAAATGAGATGTGCAAGTGGAGATGTGCTGTATAAACAATAACTAAAAATATGGAAAAACTTGGCTACGTTATCTGAAAGAGAGCAATAATATTGACTTTATTTAAAATTTAGAGACTGTCTGACTCAAAATTATTCTGAATGGCTTACAATTAAAAACAAAAAGATATCTTGAGTAGCCTGATATATATATATCTATGTCAATGGAAGGTCATAGATGGAAGGACTATAACTCAGTTTCTTGGTTTCTAGACTGGCATTTTAACCACTACTCCGCAGAAAAAATCCAACTGGGGTACAACTATCCCCCAACCCAAAGTCTGGGAGAATAACCAGGTCTTCAATAGTTTCCTGAATATCATGAAGATGTAGCCATCTGGATTTCTGAGAAGATAGAATTCCAGAAGCCACAGCAGAGAAGATCTGTTTGTTTCCTGGATCCCATTAGATGAAACTGCTTAATTGATGGGACTCAAAGCACACCCACTCTGCTCAATCTCACTTACCTCTTTTCTATTAGGAATGACATGACACTGTATATTTCTCAATCTCTATAATTTGTTAATAATAAAAATATTTTTTCTGACAAATTGGAATTCCACAGACAAATTTAAACATGGGAGCAGTAATTCCTAAAACTTTATCAATGTTTCCCCCCCTAAATTGTATTGAATGTTAAAAGTCATAGCCTGCTTTAAGAGATGCAAGTCCTTTAGTATATTATGAAACCCATGCATTTTTTTAAATGATACGCCAAGATACACTGGCATTATTTCATACCAGTTGCATTGTACAAAATGTTGTTAACAATGATAACAATCAACACTGCATAAAACCTAGAATTACATCGCCTCCAATATGATTATTGCACTCATCCTCTTTCGAAGGGCGTCACCTATCACGTGATTGGTCCATATTAATGTAACAATTATACAGTACTGGATGAAAGTACAATTAGTTCACCTCAAGAGTGGAAAACAGCTACCAGCTTTTCTAGGTCAATTTTCCAGGACCAGTTATATCCATTAATGAAGAAAACAAGAAGCATCCTGTCTCTGAGGCTGTACTCCCTCAACTTGCATATCCAGGTATTTTATTCTATTGCCTCCAGTTTAATACAATACCTACTGCACCTGCAGATTTTGCTCTACTTCAGCTACAGCCCAGTTGAGCAGGTCTGCCCAGAAGCTACCACTTCCAGGGAGTGGCTGGCTTTTAATAAGCTCTTAGATGCACTGGGATCATGCCCAGAGGCCAGCATCACTTCCCTAGCTTTTTTTCAGATTGACAAACATAAAAAGGAAACCAGATTAACTTTCTTAAAGAAACCAGAATCTATTGATTTCCAAGTAGTGATACAATCGTCTCTATCCCATTCTGCCTCAAATTAGCAATATTTGAAAAGGAAAGTTCCGTGGCTTATTTTAAGTTACCTTCGTATTTACTCCAATTCATTCTTTAAAATGTATACACAAGCCAATCCAATATTTATCAGTTTGGCTCACATTGATACAAATTAAAAGAAAAAAAAATCAGTGATAATCAGATTCCTAGATACTGTTACAAGGTATACATGCTGGTTGCGAAGCACCTGAATTTTGATCACGTGACCATGCAGATGCTGCAATGGTGGTTAAAGGGCAAAGACCAGTTGTAAATCATGTCATAACTTTGAAAAGTTGTTAAATGAATGTTCATAAAGTTGAGGACTGTCCATATGGAAAAGTAATACTGGTAAAGAAGAAAGCACTGATTATTGCATTAAAAAGACCTAACTATATACTCACAGATCTCAGCAACTTTTATATCACAAGCTCCACAGATACAGAACTTCAAATTAAATTTGCACCCTCTAGCATGCATGGAGACAGATACCAACTAGCTACTAGGACATATCTATAGTTGTCATGGAGTACATGAAATCCCAAGCCAGGACAAAAAACCTGGCTAATTTAAATAATTTGGTAACAGATGTTTACCTGTTGAAGAGTATAACTTTTAGACTGGCCACCTAAAAGATCATTTTTAGTGTCATCCTGACTTCCTTGGTCAGACCACAATCTGAAAGCAAGGCAGATCAACCAGAAGCTTGCTCGTCTTTCTTTGCAACATTCAAGTTGACCCATCATACCATATTTCCCCATGTCTTTGCTATTCAGTGTTTATTTCCAGGGTATTTTCTGGGTCTGACATATCCTGTCTTTCTGTCATGTGTCTTAGCACTAAGCTCCAATACAACTTATGTCTGGATTTCTCCCAAATTAAAAAAAAAAACTCTCTGGTTCCAGCTCAAAAAGAAACCAAAGTAGGGTGTTTTCAGCCTTTTTAAGACATTTCCCTTAATTATGGCCTTATTGATGAGTAGTAGTATATATTTTAAAATGATGGAATCTAGGACAAATGGCTTTTACAGGGATCATACAATTAAATATATCATCCCATGTGGAATTTGTTTTTCATAAGAAGCAAAGCAGTCAATCAGTCACATGCCTGTGTCTGTGGAGATTCTCAATCATCCAAGTCAGGGTTGTCCCAAAGGTGCTTTTTCAAGAGGCTACTGGACTTTCTTTATTTTTTCCTTGAAGACAATTCATTTCTCATCCAAGAAGCTTCTTCAATCAGAACTGAAAAAATGCTTCTTAGGTTAGAAGTGAAACGTCTTCAAGGAAAAACAAAGAAAGTCCAGTAGCCTCTTTGGGACATGACATACCTCATTTCTCCACTTTGTCACCACATGTCTGTTTCCTTCTCAAGCACTATCCACAAGGGTTAGTCAGACAATTGATCCAAAATTGCAATAGTTGCCCTGCACATTAAGCTTCCCTGTATTTCTTTTCCCATCACCATCCACCTATCTGAGGAAAAGTTTAACATTAAAAAATACATTAAAATAAAATTATCTAATCTGAAATATATGTTCCTTTTTTCAGTCATGATAACTAATAAATTGAAAATGTTATGGTTTTGGTGGCAACCTCAGAATCTACAAGGCTTCTAAGATCTAAGTCCAAAAGCCTAATTTTTTGAAAAGGGATATGTAGAAGTAAGAAAAAGCCTAAGCCCTTGAACCATATGTTGGAGAATAATAACAACAGGACTAAGACTCTGGTTGAAACAAGACATCATTAAAAGATAACACAAAACAGAGATATTTTGCTATTTGGTTCTTTTAAATAATTGTAATAACAACTGAACAAAAACAAGGTTACCACAGGACAGGTTTTAATAGTTAAAAGTAAGCAAAGAGAATAGTACTTTGCCTTTCTATGCCAAGGGAAGAATGTCTTTATCTGAACAAGAATTTTAAAAAAATAAAGTATGTTTCCAATCAATGATCAATGTTTGATCAGGATGCATCTTTAGTACTTACTTATAGTACTGTAGGTACTATAGATACTATATTTAGTTTTAAATACAGTTTTAACTTTAATTCATAGAAACACATGCTTTCCTTATCAGAGAAAGACAAATTACTATTCTTTTTAAAGACATGCTGCAGAATATTGGTAGTAATTGCTTCCATTCCAGGTAGGCACAACACTCACAGAGAGAGAACAAAAGTCCGTCACCATTAGAATCTTCTTCTTTACAGAAATTACATCTTAATACTTTAATATCCATATTAACTTGATCACATCTCCCTGAATGTTGTTCACAGTCTCACATAACATCCATTTTCATTGCCTCCTACCAACAAGCTATGGTAGGAAGCCCAAGTGGCAGGGTAGCACTTCATTGCAGTCTCTACAAAGCCATCATTGCCCATAAGGCTCAGTTTTGCCTTTTCTCTAATGTTTACCGATCTCATCCATTCAGGTTGTGCAAAGAAAAAGCACTAGTACAGAGAGTAGCTGCTTTAGTTATGACTGTAACAAGCAGAATGGGCACAAGAGACTGGCAATAGGAGGGAATTTTCTTGACATACAGAACATAGGAAGAGATTCAGGGAAACCTAAAGCAGACAGCCCTTTAAATTTGCCATTTGAGTTTATTTTTACAGTAAATATAACTCTAAATGTAGATATCAGGACTGAAATAACTTTAGAAACTACCAAACTTTTATTTTTATTTAAATATGTAATTCTAGTAAAACAATATTCTGACTCACACAATATTGTGCTAAATTATCTTTCGCTAGTCTAACTTCTGACCATAATCCCTTGCTAGTGAATCTAATTGTTCTCCCCTTCCCCCACCCTATCCTATGGTGAGCCCATATTACAAGAGTTTACTTAAGATATCCTGCCCATTCCTTTATAAATACAAAAAGAAAAAATAATGAGTAAGGATCATTAGATCAGCATCTTAAACAAAAGTTTGTTTACTTTAAAGTAGTACAACACCAAATTCCAGCAAATTGCTGAGATGATTATAGATTTGAAAGCTGTAAGCTTGATATGGGGAAATATCTAAAGGTTGTAGGCAGAAGCTGGTACCTCTGAATCATATATCATTATACTATTTATTACTGAATTAACATCCCTCCTTAAAAAAAAGACAAGTACCTCAAATAACTACTAATAAGAAAAACAGAGAATTCCATACAAAGTTTGAACATATAATAGTTGAAAATATAAAACAAAATATTATAAAAATATTCCTAAGTTAAAACTCTTAATTTAAACCTTTCATCTCAACACACCCTCAAAGCAGAAGCAGCAAAGGAAGTACATTTCATATCTTGGCATTGACAAAGTAGAAGAGTCTTTTCCACTAATATAACATTTGGATTTCTGCAAACATGTGATTCTTTAGAAGGGCTACTCCTTTAGGCTATAATAGACTGTCAGGTTGATATTAACACCAAAGGCACTAACAGCACCATAGATCTTTCAGTATAGAACTGATGTGAATACAGCACTGTGCACTGATAATCTAGCTACTGTATTGAGGAGTAACTGATTTTTTTCCCCAGATTCTCTTAAAGATAGCCCCATATTGCAATAGCATAGATCCTGTTGTAGTTGATACTATGTTGTAGATACTATGAATGTGATTGTGTAAACATGTTAACACTGTCACCTGGAATCACCACCACCCTAAAGTAATACCAAATCAAGAAACACTCCTAGGTGGTAATCTGACAAGAGAAGTGCAAGGCCTTCAGAACAGGTTGAATCTTAATCTCCAAGCCTGATTTTCTACTGATTTAACAATGCCTCTGTTCTGCCTGTATTTAATTTGATTATGCTCACTCAAATACAGCAGACAATACCACTTACTTCTTTGCTGCTAGGTGATGAAAAGCAACAGAACCTAGCAGATGTGCCTCTCTATGATTGCATGAATTTGTTTATAAGAAGCATATTGAGAGGGAATTTAAATTATATAACATGTTTTCATCTGTAAGGCAACACAAGGAAATACTAAGTTGAGGCAAAAGCTTGTGTAGGCATCTCACAGGTCCTCAACAGATTTGTCCACATAACTAACTTACAAAAGAAAAGAAAGAAATGGCTTGCAGCACTTTTCCTACTGCTTATGTATCAATGTGAAAAGCAAACTAGATTTATCACTATTTATAGATTTTTTCTTCTGAAAGCAAAATAAATACATTTACAAAGTACAGATAGCAATCACAGTTTAATATAGTTTTGCATAGGCCTGGTGGCTCTCTCCTCATCCCCAGATGTTGGTCTGCAAGCAATCTCATGTGCTTTATAATTTTCTGTAATTATTTATGGTCAAGAGAAGCCAGAGCAGGAATCTTGATTCATGTAAGCTTCTTTATGATTTCCATTTTAATCTTCTGAAGAGGAGTAGTCATCACTCTAGGTTTGAGTGATACAGTCATTAGAAAACAAGCCAAGGACAATTTGAGGAAAATTGCTACTGGGTGTGTAGAAAGCTAAACTGTAGTTAGCGGCAAATTATATTGGAAAGCACCCCCTATGTAAATAAGGAAACATCATCCCAACTATTTTGTCTTCATTGGCAAGACTTTCAAGAAATCACTTCTTAGTTTAGTGTGCTACATTGATAATTTCATTGGGCATGAGGCCAGACAGAGAATTCAATTGCCCAATAAACAATATTATCTTCATGGAGGGGCATTAAAATTACCATCATTATTATTGAACCATAATCAGGAAGGATAGGCACAATTGCTTAAACCCGTCCATTTTTGTAAAGCACAACAAGAAGAGTTCTTTTCATGTTAAAGGATCATGTGAGGATTTGTAAAAAATACTGTTAAGAAATCCATTTTTTGAAAATATGGAGCAGATTCCTTTTACATTTAAAAGCATACATTTCCTACCACACCCCAGTCACTTCCCATTTGGGTTAAGATTAGGGTTTGGACTACTGCAATGCACTCTATATGAGGCTGTCCTTGAAGACCATCTAGAATAGGGGTGTCAAACTTCCGGCCTGTGGGCCAGATGCATCACATGCTGTTCATGCCCACAGCTGGTTTAGCGAAGGGGGAAAGTCATGATACATCATGTGACATCACTGTGACGCTGTGAATTTGACACCCCTAATCTAGTGGCTTCAGTTGGCTCAAAACGCAATGGCGTGTATGTGCAAATCCATATTTCTTTTGAGAGAGCTGAATTAGTTGCCAATTTGTTTCTGGGGCAAAAAGGTGCTGGTCATCAGCTATAAAGCCCTTACATGGGGGCTATCTGATGGACCACATCTCCCCAATTATATCTACCCGGCCCACCAGAACAGAAAGGCAAGGCAAGTTGTGGGTCATAACTATCAAGGAAGTACATCTCGTGAAACCTAGGAAAAAGTCCTTCTCTGTGGTCATTGCTTCCCTTGGGAACATAATTCCCCCAGACATGATTGCCTCCTCCTTTGTTTTTCTACAAGGCTTTGTAAAAATGACTTTATCAGTGGGGACTCCATTTGAAACTGATCAAATGGCTGCTTTTATTTCTGCCGCTGTGGATAGGGGAAAGTTTAAACTGTGAATTTTCAATTGTGGATTTTTAATGTAAACATCTGAAATTACTTGAGTTGCACAACTACATAATTTTGTATGTATAAATATGTAAGTATCTTTTCAAATTTAATATTAACTTTGGGCTCTAGCCTTACCTTTCCCATAATGTTCCAGATATAATGGACAACAATTCCAGTAACTACCAGACAGAATGTCATATATACAAGTGCTCATTTGGGATGATGGGACTCAAAGATTCCATTCTATCCAGAGGTCATTATTATGGACAACACTATCACAGAACATTCAGAAAAGAAGCTATAAAAACTAAAATATTTTCATTTAATGCTTACACTATCAATTTTGTCAAATAATAATTATCCCCTCAAAAGAAGAAAAAACACAGACATATCATTAATTCAATGAAAACAACATTTTGTACATAGAGTTTAAAATAAAAGTCCTTTCTTCTCTCTCTCCCTCCCTCCTTCCTTTCCTTGCTAGGTTCCCTGAGAGGCTTCCATCAATTAGAAATTTCAGAGTTTTCCCTGAAATTCCACCTGCTGCTTTGCTTAATAAAATTGTATTATTAATCTTTGCACTCAAGCAGCATCCTGGCATTAAGTCCTAGCTCTAAGAATCAAACTATGCAACTATTCCATCTTTATCTCCTTAATGAATTTCAGCACGAAGAAAAGTGCTGGGAATACACAGTGCAATTAAAAATGGGTTGTGATAACAAATGAGCCTCCTGTAAAATTGGATGCTCAGGCACTAAATTGATTTTTTCTCTCTTCGACAGGCTAAACATCAGTTTATTCATATATACAATAACACACAGTAATCATGTAATAATAGTACAGTTCTCACACAATATGCTCAGTGACTGTTAAAGAAAAAAAAATTAACTTATTCAATGTCCTGCTGAAATGACTTGGTTCCACTTACAATCCTATGGCTGCCAACTGCTGACAAGCTTTGGCAGGTTTCTACAGCACATAGTCTTGCCGTTTCTGGACAGAAGTTATCATGAGGACAAATGTAGGGGGGAGGTGGAGGTGGAAGCTGTGTTACAGAATACAAGTATTCTCGCCAAAAGACCTGGATAAGAAAATACAAACCAAGTCATGTCCTGGGTTGCAGCCTGCAATAATCATTTGGTCTTAGTTATGAACTCCCTGTTACTCAGAAATGATTTCAAAGATTTTAAACTAAGAAACATGCCTGTGTCATGTTCCATTCCCCTTGACAGGAGGCTATTCACTCAGAGAGTAACACAAATACTGCTTGTTGAAGGCAACAGACATGACAGAAATTCTGCTCAATAGCTCGAATGCTGAAGCAACATCAAATGAAAGCAATAGAGGAAAACACATGAACTGTAGCTTCAGGCTTAAGTAATATCAGGTGCATCTCTACACCCTCAAGGCTTAACTCCTACACTTTTAAGTCCCTCCCATTGAAACAGCCTCCTTCAGTTTCACTTAATCAGGCAGTGAACAGGTACTTTTCTCTCAACACTGACAGCAACAGTTTAATATTTCAGAACAACTTGGATCTGAGTGCCCAAACTCACAGGTAAGTTAACTTTCAGTCATTCAACAATTTACAAAATGATTTAAAAGAAAAGACAAGCAGCTAACTAAAGTGTGTTAGTTAAGTGTATTCTTTAGCATGTTCTGCTTTTCTGGCAAAACACAGTTTTTCCAGTACAAGTGCATTATTCTTAAAAGCAGATTTATGATATAAGGTGTAATTTTTTATTTAAATCTGTACAATATTACTATATTACTTTGTCTAAGCTAAGGTGCTATTACAGCTATTGTTAAGATGAATTTATTAATTTTCAGTGTAAAATAAACTTTTAAGATTCCCTCATTCAACACATTCAAGTGAAGTATTCTTACTTGTTTAAATATTTAAATTAAGAAGCCAGGTTTTCTGTTGTATTCAAATAAGTATAGTATCAGTTGCTATGACAGTCACAATTAAGATATTGTTGAGATGTGTGTGTGCGCGCATGAAATATGTGAAAGAAAAGTATACTGTCTTGCTAATTTACTTTGGAAAATAAATAAATGAAAGAATACCTATTGTGATTAGTATAAAAAGGGCTTAAGTTGCTTTAAAAATGTAGAACCAAATAATTCCTGTACTTGGAATTTATAAATGTAAAATCTTATTTTGTTATAGTTTGTGCTGACTTCTACAGAATTTACCTTTTCCTCATTTTGTACCCATCATCATCAAGCATGCAATTTTTTATTTTTGTTAATAAAAATCAGTAATTTTAGTTTTAAACATTAGCAATCTAGAAGGGTGGAGTAGTTAATCACTGGAAAATCTGGGCTGGAATAAAACTTAGCAATCTCATTCTTGCAAAATGCTGGAAAGGTGACAGTGGCATGATTTTAAGTTATGCAATAATGCCACATCACAATATTTTAATCATAGCATGCCCTTCTAAAATGCTCCACCTCAACAAAGACTCGTCACCTAGATCAATATCACAAAAAAGAATGCTGCAACAGCAGCAGACCATATGCATAATGTTCCTTAAAAATGGTTGCGTAGCCAGCTGTAGCTATGATATATTAAGCAAGACCATTACACCAATGTGCTCTAAAGAATATTTTGAAACAGCACTTTGAATGTTTTTAAAAAATGTAATGCTGTACATTGGGAAAGTATTATGATTATTTTTCAGGGCTGAATTCAAAATATTTACACAGGTAATAACAAAGGCTAACAGAAATTAATATAACTTTTGTCTTTTTGAAAGACCAAACAAGACTTCAAATTTACTCCCAAATCTATAAAGTCTCATCCTTTCCCAGGCATCACCACTGCCAGTGTAATTGGAAATACACAAAGAATACTAGAATCAAAAAATGTATGCCCACATATATCTAACTGCCACTTGTGCTATTTCAGTTTAGATTGTTTTGTTTCAAAAAAAGAGCAGTATGTATTTCATTTTAACTCTATTATATTCTTTTTAAAAAAAAAAACTGGGAATGGCAATTAATGATTTTATATACCAAGCATAATTCAGAGTTATCACTAGCCTGTTCCTATTTTTTCTCTTCACTATAGTAAAAATAATCCATGTTCATTCCAAATATATTATGGAATCCTTAAGACTGCAATTCTATATTTATTCAAAGGGGAATAAATATAGAATACATAGGTATGTTATTATTTACATAGATTTTTGCTGTAAAAATTATTTTGCATCCAGAGTTTGCCTTTTTCTATTTGAAATACCTAAAGAGATTGATTATTTCAAAAAGGTTTGATGAAGTTATATGTTATTGGAAAGATATATCTCAGAAACCGAGATGCAAGCTCCCATGCACATGATAATTAATCATATAAATTCCAAGTTTATTTTAATTATGCAATAAATTAATAGAAATTTAGTTTTAGCAAGGAAACACATACTATTTATTTTTTTTCCCTTTTTTTGTACTTCAAGAATTAATGGTGCATACTGAGCAACCTTTTATTGTATCTCAGTATCCTCTTATATCAAATATAAATTCAAGCTGCTATTGGCTTCGTAAACCTTGGGGACAGTTTGTTGTGGCAACAGTAACTTGAAGTATTATTTGCACAGAGGCTTATAAATTAGTACAAAGGTTGGAAAGAATCTGGTAGCACCTTTCAGACTGACAAATTTTATTGAAAGGAATAACTTTTTGTGAGTTGTAATATCACATCATCAGATACTAATTATTTTATTAATAAAATATGTCTGAAAACTTGTTATCAGACTTCTGACTTGGCTACAATAGACTACATAGCTTTCTTCACACAAAGCTAGCACAGAGGTATTTCAGGTATAAGTTGAACTCACCAAATATTGCACCTTATTTATACAGCATTATCTAAATTTAAAATTGCATTGTTCAAGCACTATTTTGCTGCTTTATGATAGGCATTTTCTGTTAATATTGTCCAAATAAATTAGTGTGCATGTATAAATTAATTCAAGCAACTATGTCAGAAAGATAATATACTAACATTCACTTGCTATTTTAATTATCTTCCAAATTCCAATACTATTTTATATAGTTTCTATAGTAGAGCTTATGATTTTCAAATAGCTCCTATATTTAGTGGCACTTGCTTGAAGAATTTTAAATTTGGAAATAGCAGCTGAAAAAAAAGTCCCACCAAATTCTTCTTAAGCATCTTTTACATTCTAACCTGTATCAGGAGAAAATAAAAAAATACTTTTTTCAATTTAATGGAAAAGTATCACGAATAAACCAGTATGTAATGAATTAAAGGGAAGCAAAATTCATTTAGAATGATATACACTTTGATATTGTAAATGATGGGTCAATCTTTCATAATGAATAGAAAAATATTAAGTTCAAAAGTAACAGGAGAGGGTCAAGTGACATTGTAAAAGCTAAAACAAAGTATGGTGTCTGAATTTTCATTCACAAGCATGAATTTAAAAATCCAGGAAGATCCACATAAAGTTTTATTGACATATATTTGTTTTTAAGTAATTACAAATTTTATAGCTTAATTTGTAATCACACATGTATAATATTTTACATTGAAAATATTAGATATTCTGCATTTATTTTAGTTTGTAGTTTAAACATTAATGGGAAAAAACTTTTCAAGAAATTGTAAAGCCATCATTTCCCTGTATTACTGTAGTTTCGGGTAACATACAGTATGTGGTTTTGCAACAGTCATCATTTTGATAATAGTGCTTACAGTTCATGATGAAATCATCACTTTTTAGATCTCTGCCATAACACATCTATAAAATCATGAGAACATGACTCTGAGAGATTCTCACGCCTTCAGAATCAGTACACATAGTGGAACAAGTTAATACAAGCCCGTCTGACTTATCTGGAGAGCAAATCACCAGCCTGTATTAAAAGTATCCATTTGTTTTATTTCTAAGAGAAAGCAAGTAGATTATGCCTTCATAAATCAATAGATGCTGGACTCTTTATTTTTTATACCTTAAGAGACCAGCCATGCTACACAACAGTGAGTTCATTAGTAACATAATTATAAACAACAAAGAAACTGCAACAAGATGTCATTCCATAACTTAACATCAGACTCACTGTGGGATGTTGCAAATTACGTATACTAGCCGGTCCTTAAATATTTGCTTAGGCTGCTTAAAAAGCTTGTTTGCTCTCTAGTAGAGCTAGGTCAGCTTTCCAGGATGGAGTCAATCCCACTCCACCCTACTTCTCCCTAGCATGGAATCTCTTCCTCTTTCCCCAACTGGCTTGACTGGATTATGCTCAGGCTTCTACTTTTGTTACCAATACCTGCCTTCTCTTCACATAGTCTGATCCACCTACAGTTCCCTCTCCCTCTGCTTTCATCTTTTCCCTGTCACATCCTGAGTGGATAGTCTTCCAGTGCTGTTTGGAAGAGTTCTCTTTAATTAATTCAACCAGAATTTCAGGTAGGAAACACCCCTGAACCTCAGGTCAGTTAATTAGGGTGCTAGTCCAGACTTAGGTGCTTCCCCTTAGGACAATCTTGTTTGTAAAGGCTAAGATTCTTCTAAATTAGCTTCACTTTTCTCATACTTGTAATTTATTTGGATTCAGGGGCAAATCCATACAGTTAAGTTTGAGTATGGCATCAAGTTATTCAGGGTGGGGAGAGCCACAGAAAATGATGAAGATCTTTATAGTGAGGAATGTGTGGTAAAAAGGTCAAAGAGATTCAGTATTGACAGTAAAGGGCAGAATGATCACTTCACATAAAAATGGCTCTATCTCCTCTTATAGAGGGAGCGATGTCTTGCCCAGGAAAGATATTTTTAGAACTTTGGTGATAAATCACTAAAATATAAATGCAATATATATCAGAAAGGGAAAATAAAGACTCAATTCTATGTTGTAAAACAATGCCCCCCAACCTTTGGGGTACTAAGGACCGATTCTGTGGAGCGGTTTTTCTGTGGATGGTAGAAGGCGTAGTTTCACGTGCTGCCTGCATCCTGTGGATGGGGTTTTGCTTGTTTGTAAGGCCTGGTTTCTGGCATGCTGCAGATGGGTATTGGTCCATGAATCAGGGATTGAGGATCTCTGCTGTAGAATAAGTTATAAAATTTATAAGCTACTTCTGAAATATCTTTACATAAATTTACAGGATAATTTTTAAATACCCTATAAAAATAAATATGGTTGTAGATAAGATAAAGCAGCTACAATATTCTAATGAATAATGTTCCCTCTACAATGAAAAAAATAAAATATTTGGAATTATAAATTTAGAAGAAAAAAGTTTAAAAAGGAACATAATAGACATATATGTGACTTGACAAGAAATAAGGTTTTTTTCTCATAATACCAATAGCTTAATCATACAATGAAGCTAATATACTATATTCAAAAATAACAAATGCAATGTTCAGAATTGATTAATTTTATAGCTTAGCTTACCATTTCACATAGGGTAAAGATGGCTAATAATAAAATATAAAACAAATTACACAAATAAGACAAAGTGCTAAAACACAATGAAATATATATGTGTGTGTGTGTGTGTGTTTGTATTACACACACACATATATATTTCATTGTGTTCCAGCACTTTGTCTTATTTGTGTGAGTTTCCATGTGTTTTCCCTTTGCCATTTCATTCTCTGCATTAGGATAAAAAGAAATAATAAGTTGAGAAATACCTGAAAAATTGTGGTGAATTACTTCACATTACTCAGATTACGTGTTATTAATGTGGCTTTTAAAAAGCAAAACAGACACATTCAGGAAAAAGAAGTTCAGTAAATGGTTATTAAACAAGACATCTAAATATCATTCCACGCAAAGATAGTATACTGGGAATAATCTTCATCCTGTTGACCTACTTATACCCTTCTCCAAAGATTCTATTTCCTCACAAGGTTGTTCAGTTTTATTCAGTTTCAGATGCTTTCCTGAATATTTTCATTTTTATCCCAGAATATTTGGCCATAGCATAAATACCATGTCATTTTCAAGATATAAGTCTTCCAGAACAGAAAACGATCCATACTATTTAGGTACCTGCCAGAGAACAATGGAAAATTCAGAGCCAGGATAGTGTAGCCTTTAAGATTTTAGATTAGAAACAGAGAGATTCAAGCTGAAGCCCACTCTCAGCCATAGAAACTCAATGTGTGACTTTCAGACCAACCTAACCGACAAGTTGTTGCTGTGGAGAAAAAAAAAGTGGAAATCATAAGATTCAGATTCAGCTCAAGAGGAAAGGTGGAATAGTTACATAATGAATATATTCTAAATAAATAAATGACAATGTCTCAGGGCCAGAAGACAGAGATATGCATATCCTTATAAAAAGACTAATGTTTCTAACACTAATTTTTGTATTACAGTTTTCTGTTTACAAGGGCTGTTATTTCCTGACACTTCAAAAACTGCCTTCACATCAAATCTTTTGGAAAGTTCTTCTTTGACTTGGAAGAAACAATAAAAAGCACAAATTAATTTTAAACTAACTAAAGCTCTGTTAACTAATTGTTATAAGGACAATCCTAAACGTAACATCAGACTACAAGATGAGCCTCCTCAAAGAGCGCAAACCAAAAAAACCTCATTATATCCCCAGACCTCCAGGAAAACCATTTAAATACAAGTGCTTTCAGTGCCCCTTTACCTGCAATGAGAAATCACATCTTTTTAACCATATGAAATATGGGCTTTGCAAAAACTCCATTACGCTGGTGACAGAACAAGATCGTGTTGTCAAATGTTCAAAGTCAAATTCTTTGGAGATGAAGCAGATCACTCAGGTAGACACTGCAGCCAAACCAACTTCTTCCAAGGTCCTCTCAAATTTTGATTCTAAACCTCAATATGCATTTGCCAAAGATGACTCGAAGGAAAATATGGAAATTCAAAACCAAGTGACAACTATATCAGTAAATGGACCAAAACCATCCATTGAAAAGGAACTAACTCTTCTTTGTAATGAAGAAGAAAGTACAATCAATGTACAGTCTGCTCTTGAAGGCATCGTAAGGCCTTCTGCATTTGTTCCAGTGGGAGAGCATCGGCACAATAAAGACAATAATGATATGTCTCAATTAAGTTCTCTTTCCGATTCAAATAAAGGTTCTTCCTTTCCAACAAAGTCAGCTTTTCATGCTCCAAACAATCTATGGAAAACAGGTGGTACAATTATTACTCCAGAGTTTAATCATAAAATTACACCTGCAAAAGGTTTCACTTCCATTCCATCTTATGTACAACCCATGATTCCAGAATATTCACCTTCACTGTATGAACATGGATTAGCTATCTATGCACCTTACTTCCTATCAGGAAACTCTCATGAGTGTGAAAGTTCAGTGTTGTCTGTTTACGGTTCTCAAGATCAAAGACATTTTCTTCCTCATCCAGGACCACTTCCTAAACCAATCAATCCAGCAACATATGAACACTACCGCTTATTCCAGCCATATCGTCCAAATCTTTCAGTGCCATATGGATTTTGTAGGCCAACAGAATCAGCATTTTACAGGCTGCCACACATTGCAGATATTAACAGAGACACAAATTCTCATTTAATGGAAGAAACAACCTTGCTCTATCCGCATTCTTCAAGTCCAGCCAGGTTATCACCACAAAATTCTCATAAAAAAACAGATGACTATGAAAAGGAAATACCTATGCTTCATAACAAAGGTCATTCTAAAGAAGATCAAAATGAAAGAGAAAATGCCAAAATGAGCCCTCGTGCTGGAAGTGCAGCAACTGGGTCCCCAGGAAGACCAAGCCCGACAAACTTCACTCAAACTAGCCATGGTTGTGAAGGCCTATTTGATCTTTCTAATAAGTCATCTTCAATTATTAACAAATGTGATCAACCTGAAGAAAGCTTTACAGCATTCAGACCTGTGAGGAAAAGTACAGACCAATCTCCTCCGCCTGTATCAAAGGAAGATAAAGAAAACTCTCCTAAAAGGTAAAATGTCAAATGTCCTTTTAAAACGTTTTTTTCCTGTTGAAGTCTATGGTGAAAGCAAACATGCCCTCAAGATACATTACATAGGGCCTCCTAGGACATATTTCATTACTTGTCAAACTAGAAAACACACAGCAAGTAGGAAATACATGGGCTGCAACTATATATAGCTGGGTGGGAAAGTTTATTTTAAAACAGTGTGTGGGGAAGAATATTCTTACAAGGGTTACATACCATTGAACAAGGCCAGGGCTATCCTAATTCGAACTTTTTTCCTTAAATTCACCACTACCTCTTTTTTGTTTGGCTCTGGTCTAATAATTTGCTGTTCTGAGTGCTGAATGAGGAAAAAGACATTTCTCTTCTCCTTATCCAATGAAGAAACAGATTGAGGACAGCAGAGGTTTTGGAGGGAGAATGGGGAAGAATGCAGTCAATGGACTTTTACTTTTGCCTTTCAAAGAAATGTCTCAGTATAATTTATTTCTATATTTATTGTGTTATTATCCTAAATTAAATAAGGGAATAGGTATGCATGGCAAACAATATGAGAACACATGAAAGTTAGTAGGAATTATAGTGTATGCTATTGTGCTAAGTAAATATGCCAACCACAGTACAAAATTATCAATTACTTTTTTGCTTGTATTTTATTCTTTGCTTTTATAAGCTAGCTTTATGCATATTTTTGCATGTATAAGTACCATGTAAATAGTGAATCAAATGTTTAAGCATGCACAGGATTGCTAACTTAAATGCTGCCATTTATACAGTTATTTATACATACAATACCATTTACAGCACTTACCCTAGGCAGTGCATGAGAACAAAATTATATAAAGATAGTAATATGATGCAAACCCAGTCAATATAAACAAACACTAGAAGGATCTGTGGAATAATATAACATTTTGATTAAAAATAAAAAAAAGGATTAAGCATTGAATATTTCATTTCGTGAAAGCAGATTCTAGACCAGCCTTTTAAAAGCTTTTTATTCTGGAGGAACATTTGAAATAACTTTTAGATTTCAGGGGAACCCTTGCATAAAAAAAACATTTTACAATAGGCAGTATATAACAATGGCCTCAATAACCTCTTCCCATTCTGCACTTTTAACATGTTTCACTTGCAACAATCATTATACAGCAGGCCTCTCCAAAGTGAACATTTACTTATTTTTAACAGAATTATCAGAAAATCCTTGCTAATTCAGATGTACATTGATAAAGCATAATACTTAATCATAATGAAATATATATTTCTCAGTATATACGATGTACAGATTGACTTCATAATTTTCTTTTATGTAATCATCTTAACTTTTTGTGAAAATAAGCCAAAATGTATGAATTCCTCACATCTCACCTGAGATTTAAAACTATGTTGCACATGCAAAAATATTAACCAGGTAAGCAAATGCATTTGCAACGATGTGTGTGTCTGTGTGTAACTATAATTTTAAAACTATTAAAAACTAATTTTTATAAACTATAAAAATTAAACTATAATTTTTCTAATAGCTTATATACAAGCAATTTGTTTCATTTCTAATTCAAAGTATCTACCCCATTTAAGTATTTTGCCAAATTAGACAATAACGTTTTCCATTTTTCCTCTCAGTAGTGACATCGGGAATGAAAAGGAAAATGTACAGCATGGAAATGATAATAATGACGATCCTTTGTCCAGTTCCGAAGATAATTCAGATGATTCACCACTTAATCTTTCCAAGAAACCAGATGCAAACTTAGTCGATACACATACATATACAAGCACTTTCCCAACAGAAAACCACAACTGCATGGAACTGCAGGAAATGCCTTTGAACCTTTCAGTGAAAGACAACTATCACGTAAATTTAAGTCTCCAGAACTCACTATATGAAACTAAAGATCATAACCTTCAAAAAGTTGAAAATAAAGATTTGGGGACAGAAATATGTAACCCTAAGAACCAAGCAGATAAAGGTTCCTTCAGTAAGTCTCTCACTGTGATGCCTATAAAAGAAGTGCAGGAACCAAGGACAATTGAGAGTTGTGATGAGCAGAAACAAACTGCAGCCGTTGCTCTCTGTCAATTAGCTTCCTACAGTCCAAGTACAATTCAAAAAGAGAGCACAGAGAAAAATATGCAAGAGAACAATTCTCAATATAAAGATTCCATTGCTGAACCACTCGAAACTCAGAATAATCATTGTAAAAAAGCAAAAGGACAAAAAAGGACCAATCACAGAGAAGCAACAAAAGTGTCAGGAACCAAAAGAGTAAGAACAAACGAATGCAGTCGAGTGTTCACTTTGAGAAAGAGAACAAGGATAACATAATATTGTTCCACCAAATATCCAGTAGAGTTCATATGCACGCTATCCAACAAAAATAACTAAACATTTTTTTCACTATCAATTTTTTTATTTTTACTTTGCAGATTCATTTATTCTATTCAATTGAACTATGTAAATATTAAAATGTTTTGTATATACATTTTAAAGTAACCGAAATGTCTCATTATCATACCTTTTTAAAGTGAACATTTAAATGTAAAACTGAAGCTGAAATGATAATTTCTTAAATGCACTATTGTAGAAACATGTTTTATAAATGCACTATCGGGAAAACAATTTATTCCAAAAATAGAGCTTCTAGAAGTACATTTTGGATATAATAAGAGTGTTCTATCTGTCTCTGACTAATTTCATTTTCAAATCTTTTTATGTTTTTTGTTATCCAGTGTATCTTTGCTGTTTTATTAACATTTTAAGAATGAAAATTTCCAATTGTTTAAGCTTAGTGTTATTGAATTCTCATTGATAATATATTAGAGCACTCATATTAAACTTTCTAAATTACAGTTTTGGTATTGTGTTTTTCCCAAGTCAAATGGCCCAATATAAAAATGTTATGGTTGAAATTTTAAGGCCTAAATTAATTGAATTAATTAAAATTTAGGACTTAAAGTAGGGTCCCACACAAATGCTTACATGTTTGATAAACTGCAATTTGAGGTCCCAAGTACTGAGTGAAATGCAAATCAAGAAATTATTTATTTCAACCCATATTAGAAGGAATCTTGTGTTGTGAATTCTATATTTTACATCCATATGAGTTTGTAGCACTAGAGAGATTGCATACTATAGGTATCAGTGAATGTTTCATGGACTTGTTTGTAATAATAATTTTCCATTTCACATGTTATAGTAATTTTTCTGCTTTTTACAATAATATTATTTATATTGTAGCAAAAAAAATAACTTGCAAAAGAAACAAACCAATAAAGGCTACAGATGAATTTTAAGTATCATTATGAATATTCCTCAGAAAGTTACATTAATGTATCTTTGTAAGTACCAGTTGTAACAATGTTTAGCTGGGGAAGAATAGATCACTCTATTTCTGATTCATGTCAATGTTGTATTTCTTTGGTATATATTCCATTTCTAGTGTAAAATTCATTTTTTAAAAAATGCACAAAAATCAAATATTTATTCTAAAATCTGTATTTAAATATTATTTATGTACATATAGTGAATATTTTCCAGTAAAATATACCTTTCTAAGTATAATTTACTGAAGTATATGCATTTTAGTATATTTCATCCGAAAATACAACTTTCTTTCATTATATTTTTAACCATCAAAATTACAAAATTCAAAGAAGTCCTTGAAATGCAAATCATAGCAACTCATTTTTCTTTCGATCAGAATTGAAGGAAAGTCACATTGTTCAAGAATCCCTGTATTTACACGGGGTACAAATGGAACATATAAATAGTTTGACCATTATCCAGAGGCATTACAATATTAAGTCTTTAGAGAACTTGCCATGTATGATAAGTGATTAATGAAGATTGTGCAGGTAGTTCTTACTTAATGATGGTAACTGACAACTTTTACTAAAGTAGATAGCTAGTGCTGTTATTATCTTAAAACAATAAGAAAGGAACATCTAGGCAGCTAGGATATAAATTTCTCCCAGACTCTGAAAATACAAACAACTATATAGGCTACAGTGACTGATGGTATCACCTCCCCCTAATGAGACACTTTGCATGTCTAAAATTATTCAGAAGGAGAGGCAGCAATGGCACTCCCTAAGCTTTGGAAAGCTAGACGACTGTCTACCTAGTCTCAGCCAAAAACTGGCTCAGATTATTAACATATAACTGTGCCAAATCAAAATCTAACTTTATTTTGAGGAGTTTTATTTTTGGTTCAACTCAGTTTAGAAAACACTTACCATCTGATAGCCGGGAAGGAAGTAACAAGCCTCTTCTTCCCAATTCTGCCAATGCCAAACATCCACCATGCCATGCATTATCAGTTTCCTGAAAACTACAGTTTTAGAAAATAGGGTTAAGATGATTTTTCCTAAATTTTCTGGACTATTGCAATGTGCTCTACATGGAGCTGCCCTTGAAAAGCATCCAAAAGCTTCAGTTAGTGAAAAATGCAGCAGCCCCCATGGTTTTGTGCAAACCTCGGTGTGCACATGTATCACCTCTCCTGCAGAAACTGCATTGGTTGACGATTTGCTTCCAGATGCAATTCACCAATTCACCTTGGTTGTCACCTTTAAAGCCCTCCATGGCTTGGGACCAGATTATCTGAGGGATCGTCTCTTGCCAGTCACATCTACCTGACCCACTAGAATGGGGAGACAAGGAATATTGAGGACCCCATCCCCTAGGGAGATACATCTGGCAAGATCCAGAAGAAAGGCCTTCTCTGTGGGTGCTCCCTCCCTCTGGAACATTATTCTCCCAGATACTGGATTGGTCCCTATGCTAACACTCTTTTGGAAAGTGCCAAAGACGTAGTTCTACCAGTGGGCATGGAGAACCCAGAGTGGGATGGAGCCCATTAAATAGTTTGTATGAAAGTGTGCTGTCGCTGGGTGGGAGGGGGTTCTTATTTTACTAATTTATTATTTTATTCTTTTTATTTCTTTTATAGGGTTTTTATATCCATGTAAACTGTCTTAAGTCGCCATGTGCAAGTAGGCAGCAATATAAAATTTCTACAATAAATAAAATAAATAATTCTGATTTTTAAAATGTCTTACATGGTGCTGTGTAATTATGCAGCAAAACATAAAATCAAATATTTTCTTTAAATATGTCACTATGAATCAATTTTAAAAAATCCCGAAGTGACACTGCACTTTTCCCCTTTTTTGTAAGTTGAACTGGTGTACATTAGGTTTTTTTAAAAATATTTAAACAATTATCTTTCTATGCTCAATAGCAGAGGTCCCAAACTTTGGCACTTCATGGTGCCTTTAATGCCTTGACAATTTTTTTCATAACCCTAGGTCTAAACTATGAACTACCTTAAGCTAGTAATTTGCAATTCTGCAGCATCCATGTGAATTTCCTAAGGTGCCCTGGCATAACAGTACCAAGTAAATCTTGACAGAAAATGGACACTATAAAAATCTGAAACCTCCTAGTCCTAAAAAAAAAATAAGATTGAGATTGTAATCTAAAACATTATAACCAATTTTAACAGGAAAAATAAGATTCAAATCAAAAATATACTAAAAATGAATATCAGTTTTAGAATAAACCAAGATATTAAACCAACATGTAAATATGATTTCATATTTTGCATCAACCTGTTTCTCAATTAAGGAAAAACAGGTTACCTATCAAGAATTGTGGATTTTCCAGATACAAAAAATGGTGATAAGAATTAGAGCATTTGAAGATGAAATCTATTATCTCATTTCTAGCAATGAATTGTTGGTCTGTGCTGTTTGCTAAAAAACATTTTGTGATAAAGCGGAAATGAAGACTTTCAAGCATCAAATCAGCAGCATTTTAGAGAACAGTTTTCTTTATAACAAAATTTGCTAACCCTATGGAGCCTAACTCTTCCAGTCTAAATTTGGAGACATCATTCATCTTTATTTTGCACATTTCCTAGTTCTATGATAGTATTTTGTGAGATGAAATACTAAAAATGTAGACTCTTTCTTACATCTATATATGTAGGTATCAAACCAAATAATTAAATTAGATACTGTGTGTTGAGCTTTTAAAAATATATTTCCATTTTGGAATCTAACTTCTATGCTTCTGCTTCTGTTTTTGTGGTTAAAATTTCATTTCTGAAAAAAAAAACTAAATGCAAAGTATTACCTGAAGCAGTCCAATACAGACCCAACAACATCATCAGCTAACTCTTTGGGCAGCCTTCCAGTCAACCGGCCAATCCTGAAAAAGCAACAGCACTTCATTAAGACTTTCAACAATCTATGTTTGCCATGTTCTTCATAAATATACCTATGGTCCTGAAATCTGAGCTTTGTAATTTTGAACCTCAAATCTATAATTCTGTAATATATATTGATCCAACAAATTTAATTTCAACTGAAGATTAAATAGTTCAGATTTTTTTAATCTGCATTCTCTACAGCATAGACATGCCAAAGTAGATAACCTGTAATATTTCTCCTATCATGAGATCAAACTCCTATAAATACATTTCTGGTATGTTCCTATGCTACAGTCTCTGATCCATTTAGAAGAAGGCAAGACACATAGCAGGCCCCAGTAAATCCTTATATTATTTGCTGTCGTAAGTGTTCTTATTTTATTTCTGGATTCTGGATTCAGAAATATGAAGAAGTAAATGTTTTTAGATATGCACTGTTTATTACTTTGGAAATCTTTGTCACAAAATGAAGAAAAAGCATGTGTAAATACAGTCCATTTTCATTTAAATATATAGAGATTGTTATTCAACACTAAACAAAGGCTCATAATAATTTATTAAACTTTAAATTACCCAATTCTCAACCATTAAGGGCAGCTCACAGCAATCAAACGAATTGCAATAAAGAATGTGCATCTCAATGTAATTGCTTCCCGGTGTTTGGGACATTCATTCATTCATTCATTCATTCATTCATTCATTCATTCATTCATTCATTCATTTATAACAATGTATTTTTATAATTAGTGAAATTGGCTATGGCTATCAATATAACTACTGAAAATAGCTTCAGTATTTTTAAAATAGGAAATGCTAAATAATACTACATGAATAAAGCATAAGAAAAGAAGTCAAACTTTAGAATATAATCCAAACATGAAAAATTAAATATTGCAACAAAAATCAAATAAATCCATAAGAAAGGCCTTTGTTTTGCTATATTATACAGAACATTTAATAGCACTGTGTTCCATATCATTCTAGTTACCAATATTTATAGATTAAATTGTGTAAATCAGTTTAATTAAAGAACACATACCCTTTTGCTGCAGACCATCTCACAATAGTATCTTTGTCTTTTAATCCAATCAACAACTGCTCTGTGAAAAAATGTTTTTAAAAAGATAACATGAATTCAAGGCAGCCAAATATTGTCTTTCTCTTGGCACTTCTAGTTTCATTGGGATACATCTCCAAATCTTACTGGAGTGGTAAGGATTGTGATTTGTTCCTAAACATGATTTTGTAAGAAAAATCATGTTTGTTTGTTTATTGTATCTGATGCAAATATGTTTAAACACTTCTTTAAAATGAAGATTAAATTAATTATGCAGGAAAATCAATGGTCATGAAAGGGTGGGACTCATAATTCAATGTCAAAACAATATCAAGAACTATAACCAAAAATCACAAATAACATCAGTATAGTAACATGAAAAAAGTATTATTGTTAGCTACATTTAATTTAGATACAAATCAAATTAATAATAACAACTTCAATAACAAAGTGCCAGTTTGGTCTAGTGATTGAGGCACCAGGTGGAAAACAAGAGAATATGAGTTCTAGTCCTGCCTTAGCCATGAAAACTAAGAGGAAGAATCTAGATATAAATAATATTTTTTTAACTATGAAACAAAGACAACGTAACACTATTTATATTCTTTCCTGCCACATACCATAAGGAATTGTACATAAATCAATAAATCAAATTCATAAACCACACTGGCCAGGATATCAGATCTTACATTGCTTTTGATCAAACATACCTATAACATTTTCAACCTCTCCTGGAATATCGTATTCCTCTTCTTCCTCCTCTCCTGTGTCAATTGATATATTTTCTGTTTTCTGAGGAATGAGACCTCTGCCAGAAAACTGCAGATTTGCAGCTAAAGATCGGAATCCTCGTTGATACCTGGAAAGGCAATTTCACCATGGCTATATTGTTAGCAGAGAGAAAGCATATTATCTTCAAAATATCCATGAAGTCAATTTTAAAAATAAATGTAAAATATTCTGTCACTGGTGAAATAATTTGTGAGGAAAATTTGTGCTGACATTTTGCTATTAAAAGGTTGCACAGTATCATCTAGAAGCAATTTCACCAATAAAATACCTGTAAATTACCATTTATTAATTAAATAGAATGTAACTATTTATATTATGAATATGAATATATTTAAATATATAAAATGTGCAATCTAAGCTCAAGCTTTGTGGACATAGTTTACAACTTAAGAAATACCTTTTTTTAATTATTCCTCGAGCAAACTGCCTAATGTTTATAATGCTTTAGTAACATAATCCATCTTAGTTCAAAGTCCTTTTTCATTCTTTCAGCCAGAGGTTAAAAAATACTGACTGTTCTTATATGGCCCCAAAGAACTGATAGGTGAAAACCAAATCCCCAGGACCAAGCTGAGTTCCCAGGGCTGAGGGGTGGAGCCAAGGGGCAGGGTATCCTGAATAGTGGTGGCAGACCAACACAATCCTTTCTAGCTCCTACATTTTTTTACTTGCAGACTCATCAGCTACACCAGAGGTCTCCAAACATGGCAACTTTAAGACTTGTGGACATAGCTAGCTGAGGAATTCTGGGAATCTTAAAGTTGCCAAGTTTGGGGATTCCTGAGCTACACCCACACCTACATGCCCTTTATTCTTGCTACTCCCAGTGTAACAATATGTATTTTAGTGGGAGGAAATTTTTAACAGCCTAATTATGTTTTTCAGTATTGGTACTTTCATTCAAGGAGGCAAAGGGAAATATGAAAGAAGAAAAGGAAGAGACATCACACCTTTATGTACACTTTTTAAAACAATACTCCCTCCTAGAATCTGTTTTTCTACATAATCCTAAATTTAACTTTGAAAGGACAATTTAACTGTAAAATAATGTAAATTAAAATTATAAAGGAAGAAGTTGCTTATATCTATAGAATGCCAAAGTTCATACACAAATATTGCTAAACCAGAACTTCTTGTCATCAAATGAATGAGAGATGATTTATTACTTATCTACTCCTATTAATGATAGATCTTACAACTCAGATTAGCCTAATAACAGGGAAAGAAGGCAAGTAAAAACATGATTATGAAAAGAACAAACCTCCACTTTGCCACCTTTGGCTTAAGAAATGTCAGACCAAGTCGCTGAACAAGTTTCACTCCCAGCTTGCGAAGAATCGTTTGGTTACTTTCAAAGAGCTTGCAGTTATCAAGACATTCAAGCACAGTAGAAGCTATAATGAATACATTTCTCTATCAATAAATATATCCAATTTTGTCCATTATATAATACATATGAAACATATATTAAAATATTTCAGCAGAAGACTATGAAACATATGCTCAGCTTTTAATACCAATACATTTGTTAAGTTATTTGTGGGGGAGGGGGGCGCAGAGGGGAAATAGTTCTGACACATAAGACATTACACTGAAGTTAAGTATTTGGTCTCAGTTCTATAGTCCCCTTTTCCCCAAATAAACTTGATTTATTAGGGGAAAGTATCAGTGTACATTATAAAATAAAACATTTAGGCAACATTTTTCCAGAAAACCTATTGCCTTAAGCAGCCTAGAATTTCAAATGAGTCAATGTTTTATAGTAGATATACCCAAATGTACCTTTTAGTTAATTAACTAGTGTCACACTTTCCTATTCATTGATAAACTTAATACTTATAATCTAATATTATAGTACATTTTAGGATGTTCATAACTCGGAGTTATACAATGAGCTTAAAAGATTTCCTGCCCACCTTCTTTTTTTATTAACTACTAATCTTTCAAAAAGAGGAAGTTAGCAGACTGACAATGAAGTGTCAGTCTTCTTTGAGACTACCTTTGACTCTCAAATAGATCCCACCAAAGCTAGATAGTTATTATGTAGATTTCTAAGTATGCCCCCTGCATAGAAACAAAGTTAAAAGATTAGGAGGAGATGGATTTCAATCACAGCCCCCCAATTCTGATAAATTAGTGAATTCCAATTGCTTATATTGCTCAGCTATTTTGTTAATGGGCATCCCAGAAGGCTATCTGCAGTAGATTCAGAAGATGTACACAAAAGGCCAAAAGATTTGGGAATGCTTTTTTACCTGGATAGTGAGAGAGATATTATTCAACATACAAAGTACTTGCTCTAAGAAATCACCTTAGACTTTGTATGTTGAATAATACAAAACTGTACATATTATAAAACCGACAAAAAATAAAGGAAAAATAACCATCTTTTATATATGAATAGTCCTACAGTAAAGGATATGCAGGACTGATTCTTAAGGGTGAGGCATTTCTTTCTAATTCCAATATAAATCATCAGCATCGCTGAACTCTGTTCAAGTCACCTATTCCTATAGAAAGAGGCACTACAATCTCCTTCCACCTAACTTGTATCCATCCCAATGTCAATCTCCAGACATGGATGAAAGATTTTTTTAAAAAATATTTCATATACTATATATATGTATATGTATATATATTATCCATACCTGTCTTTCTACCAGACTGAGTTCTCGAATTTGATCTCTAAATGAGCTCTGCCTTACACATCTTGTATTAATATGCAAATTATTTTCAGATGATTACAGTAACATTCTAAAAGTTTAGGAGAGGGCACAAGTAACTGGTAAATAGAGTTCCTGATTGGCACCCTTGTACCATATGCTTCTACCAAATGTTAGTGAATTTGTTTTGCACTGCATGCCATACTATTTAAGATGTTCTATCTTCCACAGAAGATTTTTTGAAGATACAGAAGGAAGGGGGAGACAAGAAATCTCCTTTGCATAAGCTTATTTCTAGCTGTGGTTCTCAGGATCCCAATCACTGATTTTAAACAGACGAGTCAAAAGGAGTATAAAATCTTCAAACTATAACCACCAGAAATTTGTATCATGCTCATGTTTTACTCTTTATGTTTATGGTACCATGAAGAGTCTTACCATATGGTAAACAATCTTCCCTTTTGCCATGTTTGAAAAGTTGTGCCTAAGAAAAGTAAATGAAAAAAAGTTAGTGAACAAATGAAATACAAATATTAACTAAATTTTTTAATATATTAGCATCAAGAAGTAATGTTCCAAGATTTTCTCTGTCATATTATATTAATCTTAACCAGAATACATAACTTTAACATGTGTGCATGATCACATTAAGCTTCTGGAAGGCTAAATAAGGGCTCAGGCTGATATTTAAAGAGGGTTATATCAACCAAGAATAGTTATAATCTCAAATGCAAAAACTTGTACAATACAGAAAACAAAGGTTTCTTTGCTTAAAGTTTAAAACTTGGGAGCCAGAGTCAGAAATTTGCAGTCTACTGAATGTAATTATAGACTGAAATCAGGAACATCCATTGAAATAATAACATTAAACTTAAGATGATAAAATCAGAGGTAACTGTTGTAATGGAATGCAACTAAAGAGTTAACCAAGAAGATTAGAAAACAAAGAGTGGGACAGAGGAGGGGAGGGGAGGGGCGAGAAGAATCAGCTTGCAGGGAAGGGTAGAGGAGAATAGGAATCAAAACGCTGGTGGTCATTAAAATTGGAACTAGCATTTTGTAAATAAACATGAAACAAACAGAAACACTTTGTTGACTACATTAATGATTCATACTCTACTGGTCTTCTGGGTGATTACAAAAATTAATATACTGCTATGGTACCAGCCCAATGCATAATATATGCTGAAATCTTCCCAGCCAATTTACTTATCTCTTCCTCAATATACCATGAATCCATCATATCTGAAATTGAATATTTATTCAAATACTTATTATTTATTATTTAGTTTAATGTCTCATCATTAATACAGAATTTAGAATTCTACTGGTTTTGCATAATTTTGCAATTCACCTCTTCTATATAAAAAGAAAGTGAATATAGGAAGCAACACAAAGTTGGGCATAACTAATGTTCAACACAGAGGTTATCAGTAAAGCTATTCTAATATACGAGAACAGGAAGCCCCTATGTTCCAATTCATAAAATAAAAAAGAAAGAGAACACATCACATATAAAAGAAAGCTCTTCAAAATGGAACACAAGCTACTTTGCAATAACATACAAATGTTGAAAGAAAACAATGAATGGGATCTTAAAAATCTATATCTTCTTCACAGACTTGGTAGATTTTGGTCTTTTGCAGTCCCCACCATCACCATCTCCATATGTTGGTCTTGTGCATCTGGTTGCCCTGGGCCTTCCAGCCTGCATCATAATTAGGGTGCCAGCTCTATTCAGGAGGGTTAAGGAGGAACTAGGTAGAGCTTTTAGGTGTTTGTTTTCTTTCTTTCTTTTGTCTTCTTTTTTCCTCCAGGTCTTGAACTGCCAAGTACCTTGAGGCAAGTGGGGTTCGGGATGATTTTGAGTTCTTTGTGAGTTGGATGCATTATAGAAGAATTGTCAAGAGAGGGTGGATATGCCTGCAAGGCCTGAAAAGGAAATATATCTGAGAGGGCTGGGGAAGGGAAGCTGAGGGGGAAAGCAGGGCCATCTCTACCTTATCTCCCTGTGAGAGATCAGAAATCCAAGTATACCTCACATGGGGACATTGGGCTGAGTCCTTGAAAGAGATCCCTCTCGACTTCCGGTTTGCAAGGCTTCGGCGGCGGCAGGAATCTGCGATCGTGTGCAGTTCCTGCTGCGCTCACCGCTGGAGTGCCCCCGATCCAGCTGGATTTGGGGGCTATAATTACCCCATAGAGGTAACTGAAGATAGGGGAGACTTAGCAGGGGTCCGGGGGAATCGCAACCCCCCCTCCTCAGCTGGCTTAACTGTAACTCCCTTTTTCCGAAAGTGGGGAGCGGCAGTCAGCAATGGCTGCCCACAAAGGAAGCTTTCCATTCCGGATAAGATGTGCAGGAGGAAGCAGAAAGTGAAAGTTTTTGGCTAACTGGGATGACAAGTAATATTTAAATGTACCTCTGGAATTTTAAGTTTTATAAAAGATACATCGTTTCCCTGTGAAGTCAGGAAAGAAGCGGGCGGAATGAAAGAAAAAAGGAAAGTTTGTTTGTCTTACTTCTCCTTTTCCTTACGGTGATAGGAAATGATGGAGAGAAATCGGGAAAATTGAAAAATTGTAGCGAAGGGAACAATAAAGATTGCTAGCATTGAAAAAAAAAAACTTTTTTTCTATAAGTGCGGTAGGGAGAGGAAAAGAACTAACATTAGATTTTCTTGGAGGAAGTGCTTGGAATTTATAAGATTTTAGAGCGAAATTTGTAACCAAACTTGCTAAAACATATATTTCAATTGGAGCTCATAACTGAAATATAACCCCAGGAAGAGAAAATATTAAAAAGAAGAAAGTACTAATGAAACAGACTGTGTGTATTTGGATTGCTGTGGTGACTTTGGGACTTTTGGAAAATTATTATTTGAAAGACTAAAATATTTGGGATTGTTTTAAAAAAAACTTTTTAACAATGGCACTACTTATTGATGAAGTGAAAAGTTGAATTTAAAACAAAAGAAAGAGGATCAAGAGGGAAAGAGCTCTTCTGGATCTGTTTCCATTTTAAGAAATGGCGATTTATACCTACCAGAAACTACAAAACAAGAAGACTGCGGATGAAGAAGAAGCCTCTTTAATGAACAACAATTTAGTCCGGGGAGAAAAGGAAAGAGGGGAAACGAGAATGGAGAATTTAAGAACTTAAAAAAAAACAACCAAAAAGGGAAAATAAGATGAAAAATCGATTATAATGTTAGAAAGCAACAGAAAAGAGAAATACAGAAGAAGGTGGAGATCAAGAAAAGGTGGAGATTAAGAGACAAGGGATTTGGACAAGGATTAAAAAGACAGACTTGGAGAAGAAAGAAGGAAAAAGGGAAAGAAGTTACAAAGGTTAAAACAAGATGTAAAAAACAAGATCTATTCAGAGTAGTGGGTAAAATATGGATTAAAAAAGAGATTCTGCAAAGTACATAAGATTGTATTGTTGTATTTAATATTGAAAAGTAATGTTAGAAAATTGGATTTAATAATAGAGCTTTAATTTGCTATGGATTAATGTTTAATTATATTATAAACTTATTATTATTTTTTATTTGTAATATAGTAAGTAGTTTCAGGAATGTACTAAGCAGAACCCAGAATGAAAAGTTATATATTATTTTCCAGAGTTAAATTTAGGGAAAGATTTGGAAGGTGGTTTATCTACTTTAATCTGTGATTACAGGAGAAGTTTTGTGTAATGGAGAAAAGATAATATTAAAAAAATTGAAAATAGAACAGAAAAAGATATACCAGGAGACAGGAGGTAAAGGCAGGATTGGAGAGGAAAGAAGGGATAAAGGAAGAGAAGGTTCCAAAGGTTTTAAAACAAGGATGTAAAGAGAAACAGATCTATTTATGATACTGGGTAAAAATATGATTAAAAAGAAAAAGTACACAAGATTGTATTGTTGTATTTATATTTTGAAATAATTTTAGAAAATTGGATTTAATAATAACAGAATTAATTTGCTTATGGATTATTCTTTTAATTATATTATAAACTTATTATTCTTTTATTTTTACTAATATAGTAAGTAGCTTTTAGAAAAATGTGTAAGGTAGCAACCAGGAATAAAAAGTATATATTATTTTAATTGTCTAAATTGGAGGGGAAAGATTTTAAAGATGTTATATTAATCTGCGTTACCATGGAAGCAAACTTTGTGTTCATGAAAAAAGATAAATAAAAAACTGAAATAGAAACAGAAAAAATATACTTAAGAGACAAGGGGTAAAAGGTAGGATTGGAGGAGAAGAAAGGAAGAGGGAATAAGGGAAAGAGTTACCAAAGTTTAAAAATAAGATGTAAAGAAACAAGATTTATTCAGAAATTAGTGGGCTAAAATATGATTAAAAAAAGGACTCTGGCAAAAGTACATAAGATTATCATTGTTGTAATGTATACTTGAAAATATGTTAGAAAACTGATTTAATAATAGAGTTTAATTTGCTTTGGATTATTGTTTTAATTATAAATTGTAAACTTATTCATTCTTTTTTATTCTATAATATAGTAGTAGCTTTAGAAAATGTACTTAGCAGAATCAGAATGAAAAGTATATATTATTTTTCAGTGTTAAATTGTAGGGAAAGATTTAAAGGCATCATACTTTCAAATATGATTACAGGAGAAATTTTGTATTAATGAGAAAAGATAATAGAAAATTGAAATAGCAGACAAAGAAATATGCATGAATGACTTTAAATTGGAGATGAAACAAATTAAAATAGAATGAACAGTAGGGAAAAGAGGTGAGAAAGCTATATAGAAAATGGTTAGAATGGTAAATAAGATATGGAAATCGGAATAAAAGTGAGCATGATTTTGAATTTATGTCTGTTATAAAAAGATGAACCCGCGGACTAGGCTGCTTTCCAAAAAGAAGTTTTATGTTTTGATGTTTTGTTGTTTTGTTTGTGTATGTTTGGTTATTTGCAAAACTAAAAAAAAAAATTTTTTTAAAGGAAAGAGATCCCTCTCTGACTGGCAATTGGATCCCGTTGATGGCCCTGGACTTCAGCTATTGCTTATGAATGCCAGGTTTGTATGTAATAAAGCTAATCTCACCCAGGATCATTATCCTGGAGGATGAGCCAAGCTTGGTATGTCATACCAAGATCTGATTGGCGTCTGTGATGGTTTGCCCCACTTGGAAATGTTGCCCACCAGCTTTAGGTTCTTGTACCATCCAAGAGCAGAGGAAAGCGGAGGAGGGAGTTAGCAATTGTCAAGAACTCTTCAGGCTTTTTTTGGGGAGCTGGCAGGGAAGACACCACTCGGGATTACGTACGTGATTCACTTACATTATGTTGTAAGCTTGCAAGTGTTCAAATCACCCCCCCCCCCCCCCCCCCCCCCCCCCCCCCCCCCCCCTGTTACAATCACATGACTTGTGGTGGGTGCTGCAGTTAGCTGTAACTTTAGGCATAAGCCAGCACCATTGTAACTTTGAACAGATACTGACAAGGTTTAAATGTCAATAAGTTTGAAAGACTACCCTGTAATGCTCTTCTTGTACTCTTTATTTTGTCAACCCTGAAGGTAGGCTAGGGATTCTTTGCTTAATGATCTCTCCAACAAACTCTTGATGTTATTTTCCTTAGTTTCCTTGATGTTATTTCTTCAGTTTTTGCTGTTATAACCCCTCCCCCAAT
>BHFT01020894.1:0-17441 GCA_004320025.1 Laticauda laticaudata
ATTAGGCCTAAATTTGGGGGGAGGGGCTTAATTTCATTTTATGCCTAGAAAACATGCTGGGTCTTCCTATTGGGGGGTGCCGTATTGTTGGAGAAACACAGTATGTGTCTCAAATAAATCCTTCAGAGCAAAACAGACACTTTGGATTCTAAAATGTTGAAAAACATTTTGAATTACTACAGGATCATTTGGACTCAAGTATGAGAGAGGGAGAAAGAGAGAGGGAGAGGGAAAGGGAGGGTGGCTTTTATTTCTCTCATTGTAATTTGAGTAATTGTCTGTGCATCTTCTTCATACAAAAGATGTAACAGTATATAATCTATAAAAGAAGTTTCAGACTTAACTACTAAAAATAAACAAGTTTAGTTTTCAAAAAGCTACTCTTGCCCATTCAATTCTATTCCTTATTTTCATATGATCCCATATCATACAGCCCAAGCATTTACATTGACGTAACTACTACATTTATTTTATTTGAAACCGTCTATATATCCCACAAAATTTACTTGGTTGACATAATTTGAGTAACATTTGTAAATCTGATAAACTATCTCCACTAAGCATCTCAGTCATGACTGGATTACTGTTACTGTAGCTGCATAATTTATTATTTATAAATGAAATTCATAATAATATTGCATATGCATTATTCAACCAGGTAGTCCTCAATTTACAACCACAAGTTGGTTATATATTGCCAGCTGGGAATGTCATAAATGGAACGTCAGATATGGGATACTATAACATCAACGTACAAAAGTTGCCAAGTTCCTGAATCAAAGTCACATGACCACAGGGATACTGTGACAGTTTTAAGTATGAGAGCCAGTTATAAGTCAGGTGTCGTAACTTGAATTCCTTTCCTTATCTTTTGATCCATTTATTTGTATTTTTCCTTATTTAGGTTTTTACATTTATGGCATTCTATTAGCTCTAAAATTGCATTTGTCATCCATTTCTTCTTTATTTCTTTTTATCTATACACACACATCTATATATCTCTATGCCTGTCTGTATTATTGATCATTTCCCAGTTTTCCTTTGCATCATAGTTGTTAGTCTTGTTAATACCTACATTTTAGTAATAACATCCATGATAATGGTTTAGTTATATCAATCTACTATTTATTTATTTTTGATGATTTTCAATATCTCATTTCAGTTACTACTGAATTATATTCTACCACTGTACTTTTCTGTATATGCTTGATGATTTTCAATCATCACTCATCATTTCAACCATTACTAGATTGTTATTAGGATCTTTATCTGCTCCTAGATTATTTTTCACCTTAAATCTGAAGGTTTGTCCTCCAAGTTTGTTGCTTGGCTCCCGGACGTTTCCCAGGAGCCAAGCAGCAAGCTCGGTGGCAACCCTCTGACTAAATCTACAACCCAAGCCGCAAGTAATCTCTACAATCTAGAAATAATCATTCTTTCAGATGTCCCATTGAGGGCTTTACAAACTGTGAACTGCACTTTGAACTGGATCTGCAAACAGACCAGTTGGTCTGCCAATGCAGATAGCAAGCCACTGCTACAATATGATGATTCTATTATCCTGATTTGAAAATAGCTGATATGAACACATTTTTCAAAGGATGTGTCCATGTATTTAAAATATCTGAATAATTGTCCATAGTGCAGTTCCTTAGATGCCACAAACAGCAATAAGATAAGGAATCTTATTAAACACCAAGGTAAAAGCACCTTTAATAGTTGACTACCCACTAACTGCCCATTAAAGTTGCATCTGATGATTTGAAGAGGATTTTTCTGATTAAAATCCGGAAGGACAATGGATTTTGGAATTTTTTAAATTAATGAATAACATCTGTATCTACTTCAAAAGGGGTACACATTATTGTTAATGGGAAACTAATACAGGTAGTCCTCAACTTACAACAGTTCATTTAGAGACCATTCAAAATTACAACCTCACTGAAAAAAGTGACTTATGACTGTTTTTCACACTTACAACCATTGCAGGATCCGGTGACGTGATCAAAATTTAGACACTTGGCACCTGATTCATATTTGTGATGGTTGCAGTGTTCTGGGGTCATGTGATCCCCTTTTGCGACCTTCTGACAAGCAAGGTCAATAGGGAAGACAGATTTGCTTAACAGCCATGTGATTAATTTAACAAATCCAATGATTCACTAAACGATGGCAAGAAAAATCGTAAAATGGAGCAAAACTCACTTAACAAATGTTTCACCTAGCAACATAAATTTTGGGCTCAATTGTGGTTGTAACTTGAAGACTACTTGTAAAATTTTGTAACATTCAGAAAGGGACATAACTAGAATGTCCACTCTCACTATTCATTCTAACCCTTGAAGTTTTAAGATATAAGATATGATAAAAGAAATGCTGAAGTAAAACTTAAAAACTGCACACAAATTATTTGCAGATGGTTTGATTTTAATTTGGGGAAATCCTATGGTGGGAGTAGAGATGTTAATGGAATTAATGGAAAAGTTAAATGAAATTTGGTGTATTAGATATTTTTAAAATTAATTAATTAAAATTAATTAATTAATTAAAATTAAGTTAATTTTAAAATTAACAGAAATATGAAGATGGAAGATCAAAAAGAAATTAATGCAAAAACTGGTTTTTAGATTAAGAAAAAGTAAAACAGCAAAATTAATATGAATTGTACACCATCTCAAAATAATTATACTTATTCTGAGGAGGGAGCTGGAATAGAAGGTCATTTCCAACTGTGTTAGTCTGTTAATTATGTTAAGGAATAAAATTGTTAAGATGCTAAAGTAACCATTATCACCTGTTGGTGAGAATTTCTGTGGTAAAAATGAATGTAGAGTGAGTTTGATCTAGTCTCGTGGTGAAGGCATCAAGCTACAAAGAAGGAAACCTTGCTTATTCTATTCCTGCCTTAATCATGAAAGCAAGCTGGGTGACCTTGGGAACCAAATCACTCTCTCAGGCCAAACTCATCTCACAAGCTGCCTGTGTGTGTGTGTCTGTGTGTCTGTTTTTCTGTATAAATGTATTACTTAGAATTATTTTTATTTTAAATACTACCTGTTTTGACAAATGATACATTTTTAAGCAATGGAAAAGGGATATATATCCAGATTTATCCAGAAAAGAGAAAGCAAAGGTTAAATATAAATTTCCTCCGGATTCAAAAAACCTTTTCTTGCTGAACCTTGCTGAACTGAAGTCTTCGAAGAGGACCCTTGCGTAGGTATTTGTAGATTCAAGATGTTGTAGGATGTAATGCAGAGTCGTGTTAACAGCATCATCTGTCAATCTATTTGCTCGGTATGCAAACTGCATGAGATCGAACAGTGGATCCGTAATGGTTTTCAGGTGGAACAGCACAAGCCTTTCAAAGATTTTCATAACTACAGATTACAGAGCAATGTCTGTAATCATTCAGTTCCTTGATGGAGGCTTCTTTGAAGCAAGAAGGAACATACCACATCTCAAGTGATCTATTGAAGATTCAGGTGAAGATGGAAGCCAATTGGTCAGCACAGACTTTTAAGCAAAAAGGAGTTATCTTGTCTGGCCCTGGTGCTTTTCCTGGCTTCTGTCTGTGTAATAGATCTTGCACTTCTTTTTCTGTGATCACCAGAGCTTGTGAGCCCAATGGATTGGGGCCAGTGTAGGAGGCTTGGCTGTTGTTGGTGTGTTTGAGATTGGGTTGTAGAGATAGGTGGCTGTAGTTTCTTTTCAAACCTGCAGNCATTTGTTGAGAATTGATTCTTTAACTTTTCAGAGTAGCTTCTTTTTGCTGCTCTGATCTCTCTTGTTAATATGTTTTTGGCCTGGTTGTACAGCATTCTGTCACCTTTTCTGTAGGCTTCCACTCTGGACTAATGTAGCTGCTTAAGTTAAGTCTAGCTTAACTAGTACATGTTTTTTTATTTGTTATTTGTTCTTTATAATTCCCATTTTTAAAAAATGATCTTGCTAGTTTTGTTTTGTTTCTGCTAACTTTCTTTTGGATTAATCTTTTTAAAAATTGAAGAAAAAAAGAATGCATAATAAAATGGGTAAGAATTTTGGTTTTACACAAATGGATTGATGTGAAAGAATGTGGTTTGAAGGACTAAAATAACTTTGATCTAACAATTTGAGAGATATTTTTTAGAACTATGGTTCTCAAAGGAGACTCGAGGGAGGATCAGGCTATCAATGGCTACAATATTAATGGCTGTTAGCACTCCTTCAATAATAAATAATCTGCCTTAATTACTAGTTGCTTGGAAGCAATAATGGAAAGAGGCTATGCCTCACAGTCTAGACCAACGGTGTCAAACTCATGTCATCATGGTGATGTCATGTGACATATCAGGGTTTTTTCCCCCTTTGTTAAAGTGGGTGAGGGCATGGCCATGTGACGCATCCAGTCCAGGGACCAGGATTTTGACGCCCCTGGTCTCGACTTATAAACTTTTCAAATCCATCCAGTTGGACACTTTCTAATCCAGAATATTGAATTAGATGGATCTATGGTCTGATCCAGGAGGGATCTTATGCTTTTATGTTCTGATGATTATATTGTATTTTATTTTGAAATAGAATAATCATAAAAACTTGTAGAAGCTGTTAAGGATTTGGACATAGAGTCTAATAAATTGAAATCACATCAACTATGTCAACACTGCAGGTTAAGAAGTCGAAAATACCACCCACTTAAAAAAAGATGAAGTCAGAGTAGGGTGTTAACTCATAGTATTTCTTGATAATGAGAACAGGTAATTTTGCCATGATAAAAACTGTTGACATGACAACATAAAGAACTGAACACCTTATATGTTTGTCACACTTGTATTTGGGACACACCAGAACCTATAATCTACTCCCTCTTGGATTTAAAACTTTACTTTCTTTGAAAAACCAATCTAACTTTTTATTGCTACTGATATTCAATACATATGTCCTTACATTCTTACATTCCTTACATTCAACCATAATCAAACCATAAAGCATACCTCCAAGCAACAGCCAAACTAAAACTAAAATATTCAGAAAATTGTACTGATAAAAGTTTCTGATCCGATTTGACTGAAATTTCAGAGAGAGAGAGAGAGAGAGAGAGAGTGATAGTATGAGTGGTCTACTTCTATTTTGCCATCTCAGTGAGAAATAGTCAATGGAGGGCGTGGTAACAGCCACCTTAGGGTGCAGAGACATCTAAAGGAGTGGCTTGGATTTCAGAGCAGGTAGGAGTCAGGACTAACATTAAACACAAAAGTTGACAAATCCCTAAGGCAGCAAACATTGAATACACCAAGCATGAGCATGTACTGGCAATCAAAAACAAAAAGAAAACCAAATGTGGCTACAAGCAACCTAGATTTCTAAACTCATTGCCATGGAGACTTAAGTGAGGATGCAATTAAAGTCTCTGTCCTTTTTGAATTTTTTAAAGGAAGATGGTTAAGTACAAAGTAAATATTCAGGTTCTAACATCAACTCTGTATCATAGAATACTTTGTGAGTCATGTTCCATTGTTAAATAAAAGTAGTAGTTACAATTCAGTGCTTCATTGTGAAGGTCACAAAGCAGCCTGAAGCTACCCAGAAAAAAAAATGTTAAAGGGCTATAGCCTCTTGAGAATAGGTATTTTCCCTACATTGAGTCTATATCTTTTTATTTTTTTCTTTTGGTGCATTTTCATACTGAATATTAATTATAAGAATTGGTCTAAATTATGTTAAACTGCAGGTTGAAGCATTTATGGTTTCAATTATAAATTGTTACTCCAGGATAGCATAATCAAGACTAAGCTCATGTTAGGCAGGAAAGAGCTTAAACACTATTTTTTTTTACTGCTGTACATACAACATAATTCTTTCAGTATGTCATCTTCATTGCAAATGAAGGATTTTTCTGATAGAGAAAAGGAAGGAATATAATTTTCTTGCAGCCTCTGATACTTGTGGTCCTGATCCAGAGGCAGGACTGACAATATTTAAAATGGAAGAAGTGTGATATTACATTACATGGAACACATACTGTATTCTATTTTGTTTAAATAATGTACTAGCTTTTTGGTGTGAAGGGAAGCATATTTAATTATTTATTTATAATATTTGTAGACTGGCAAATTAAGACTCTGTACAGTGAACAACAAAGCAAGTATAAAACAGAAAACAGCAATTTAAAAGGAATCAATTTGGAACCATCCTTTGAGGGAAGAATTTGGATGTATTTTTAATTAAAATAACTCCAGGCAATTCAGTGCATATGCTGAAAGAGTAAAACTGTATTAAATGAATGATTCATCAAGGAACAGGTGCCCAAAATAAGGCTGCAGTGCCTTTCAACGTAATATGTAATGCAGTGGAGCATTCCAATAAAGGATTTATTCAACAAATTACAGTTTGGCCCAAACAAATAGCATTTAAAATTCCTGAATTTTTGTCAGTACTGTTATCTGTTTAGGATTATTTTAAGCAATACTTTTGATAAACAGCTACCGTATATACTCGCATATAAGCCGATCTCGCATATAAGCCGACCCTTAAAAAACTGCCCCCAAATGAGGAATTTTCGCAAAAACTCACATATAAAGCTGACCCCAATACATGGTTGTGTTTTTTGGGCTGATAACAAAAGAGTATCAATATGCAATGCACTGTATGAAGGTTTCATTATCAAAGCATTTGTGTAGGAAACAATATTAATTTAATTACCCGGTATGTAAAGAATCTGATATTATATATGCACTTATCGTAACAAAACTACGCAGAAGACATAAATGAAATAAACACCATTATTGTTGTGTTTTACTTTTATTATTTTCACAAATTAAACAGTGTCTCAGAATCCTTCAAATTCATCCTCGCCATACACCCTTGTCCTTAGATTCCCAACAGGAAATGTTTCCAGTCTTCCAATGTATATTTGACATTTATCTCTCATCACACATTTCTTCATCTTGATCTTCATTTCCATTTTTTGCCACTTATCACTGTTTCATTTTCAGTTTCATTCTATCCTCTCTGCCATACAGCATCATCTTCAGTGCATCTATTTGTTGCTAATGCAACATTTTAAAAAGGATTTCTGTACCAATTTCTTGAAAATCATATCCTATGGCAGTCTTCACCCAAGACACAACTGTGGGCAAAGGAGGGCGTTTGAAGTTTCCTTTGGTCTGTTAGTTCAGCTTGCAATTGCCATCCACTGTGTCCACAGGTTCGTGTATGTGTCTTGAAGGGTCTGTCAGACTGACATCTAGGTTGTAGATTCAGTCAATCCCCTGGTATGACTGCTGAATGGTGTTTGACTCCTTTAGACTCCCTTTTACCTTTCGGTCTTAGGTGAGCTCTGAATTGGTCCGACGCATGGAGTGTTTCTTGAGAAGACCTCCATTTCTCTGCGCACCCACACTTGATTTATCCATTTGGATTAGCCTCCTTCATCCATCCATCCTTTTGGATGCTGATGGATGACCACACCACTGGGAAATTTGTTCCTTTGGAGGGGTTTTTCATTAAAGATTACCATTGGGGGTAGCTTCACCCCATCTGCAGTGCAACTAAGCACCACTGTAAAATGGGTTTTTTGGTGCCCTTCTCTTAATAAGACTTGTTTTGTCACCTTTTGGTTCAGTGTTTTTAGTGTTTGGCATGTCAAAGCACATAGGGGTCTTGTCCATATGCCATCCTGCTGAGAGGAAAATCAGCAGTCTTTCGTTTATTTATCACAAAACGTGGAAGTTCATCACCTTTTCTCAAATTCTGATGGTAGCTTTTTGGGCTATTTTTGTTCTTTGTCTTAGTGATATCCCATTTCTCTTCAAAAACCTTGTACACCAGCCCGGGGAAGCAATGCAAGGTTGAGGTACCTTGGTATTTCCAGTTTGGCCATCTGCAATGTTTGTAAGGCAACAGCCAATCTAGACACCACGTAGCTATTCTGCTTTGGCCTCAAACACTCAAGAATTCTTTTCCATTTCAGGAATTGCCCACTTTGGGCCCTCTTTTTGTACGTTTTGAATTGGGGGTGCAATCCAATGTATATCTTTCTCCATCTTCTAATATTGCTCTCATCCACTCCAAAGGTTCTTGATGCTTCAAGGTTGCTTGTTTCTCCGCGGCCTTCCACTACTTTTAGTTTAAAAGAACAGCATACACAACATTCTTTTTCTTTAACATCAGACCTGGGTATATTTTTTCTGAATTTTACTATTACTAACGTAAAGAACTTGACACAAAGTTGCACATGACGATCGCAAACACGAAAGCGGTCATGTGATGACTAACCATACACGGCGTGTTATGATCTGGTGATAGAAAAGCAAAATGGAGCGGCCAGAGTAAATAAAACAATGTGCTGTATGTATGTATGACTGTATGATAATATCGATGATATTGCGTGATCTGAGAAGTGGCGTTCATGTTAGTTTCGTTGAGGTAGATCAGATTTATGCGCGTATAAGCCGACCCCCTAATTTGATTAAAAAAAATTGAGTTTTAGAGTCGGCTTATATGTGAGTATATATGGTAAGTACACTAAATTGTCAATATAGCTGTTACATATGTAAAAGAACCCGGAATAGACTTAGAATAGCCATATGAACAAATCAATGGTTTAAAGATTTCAAAGACTAAAAAGTATGTTTCTCATGGCTTTAAGATAAGAAAGGGAACATATAAAATGCTGAAGAGACATTTACTCCTACAATATGGACTTTCCCAGTTGGTATATCCATATACCAGTAATATTACCATGATCAATACATTTTAACCATGGATACAGTTTTTAACAAAATATTATCAATTTGGGATTTATAATTATATAAATAACTATTCTTCAAGTTTGAAAAGATTACATGATCACAGAATTACAATTTTGGCTTAACAATGTTGTTGTTTCTGTCTAAACTGGATCTCAATTGGTAAAATGAAAAGGTCAAATAATATTATTTCATTTTGCGAGGAGGAGGGGCATACATTAAAGCAACAGAACATTAAAAATAAGGAATTTATGAAAAGAGAATCTGACAAACAGAACCTGTTAAGGATGATATATATTTAAGAAATATTGAACTATATGTAGAAAGATATTGATACATGGATAGTTTTGGAATAGTTTAATTTCAATATAAAATATTAAGATACAGTGGTAATTTTTTAAAAAATAGTTCTCATGTCCTTCTGCTGAATATTTCTAAACTTGTTAGAGTAATGTTTTATTAATTAATATATATTTCATTCAGTTTTTGAGTGTACCACAAAAGACCCATTATGTTTGTCAGTGTAAAAATGGATGCCAATGCACCAAGAAATACAATTTTCAGATCAGGTACAATAAATTCAATGTTATTAAACTCAAGAAAATAGTACCATACTTGTAAGTTCTATAAACACCTTGTTTGTTGGTTATATTTTGTTAGAAAAATAAAAATGACTTGAGTTTTGTTTGGTTGAAATAAAATGGACATAAACTGAAATTCAGGACCAACTCCTCCTTGTTTTTACACCAGGAACACAAGGGAAGGTGGGTGTGTTTGTCTATGCTAAGTGTAAACTACAAACTAAATTTGAAAAATTTGGCCAAAGACATGATATTTAAAAAAAATATTAAAATAAATCACTGCAGCAAACAATGCTTTAGTATCTGTTATCAAATAAAAAATATCTTCTTAAAATGACCCCTCCACCCATCATTCTTAATAGAACAGGAGGGAGGGTTGTCTGACAAACAGAGTAAGAAATAATATTTGCACAGGCTGATTTCTGAAAAGCTCCAATCCAATACAAATTCAATACATAATAATATTCTGAAATCATAATTTCTGAAATATCATTGTATCGTTTTAAAGACTGGAAAATAATTTTAGATTTTAAAATCATTTATACAAATTTACCAAACTTCTTATTCACTGCTAGAAGTGACAAAACGCCCACACTTAATTTTATGCTTCAGTGGATTTACAAAAAATTAAATGAAAAGCTTTTTCTTTTTTCTAAGTTACCTTACCTGTCTACCAACATTCTCCTGGAAAGCAGCCTAAGAACAGAGAGAACAAACATAAAAAAATGAGTCAGGTTTGCTTACAGATAAACACCAGATCATGAAGTCAAAACAAACACACAGCAATATAAATGACCCATGGGCTTTATTTTAAAATGAAAAGTCAACTTTGTTAGCTGAATATGCCCTTAGGCAGTTGTTATGTGCTAATGCTGTTTTAAATTTATATGCTGTGTACGAACAGTTTAGAAATGGGTGTTTATTAAAATCAGACACACCCAGAACAGTGGCCTTCATTGCTGATACAATGCTTCCAATAGAAATGAAAAGGCAATGCCCTTAGAATACAGCTACTGAGAGATTTTCCAGACTGCTTCCATAAAGTTATAAATGTGTTGTGTGCTGTAAATTTAATGTTTTCATATATCTAAACTCCTTTTCCTCCTTTTATAAATAATATGAGATGATAGATAGCATTAACTTGCTTGGAGTTATTTATAACTAATTTATAGACTTCACAAATAAGTTTTGAAGTGCAAAATATTCAGATTTAAACATTGGATCAATTATTATTTTTTATTTTTTTTAAATAAACTCAAGTATATTTTAATACTGCATGAGAGAGAAAAGGGAGATAAATGAACTTGACTGATAAAACGACATTATGGTAAGATTCAAGTATTTGGCAGAATGAAAAGTAGAATTCTGTTTCTCAGAGCTCAAAATACATACTTAGTTGGCAAAATGGTTGCTGAAATATTTTTGTACACATGATATTGTTCAAATTTAACATGACAATATTAACATACCACTTCCTTTCAATTTAACCAGTTGATATGATTTCACCAGTTGACTTTGGCCATAGAACTTTTTAACTATGAACTCAAACAGATGATAATTATACTGCATTATATTGTGCTAGAAATTCAATCAATGCATTTGAAAAGAATCCTAGGATTACAACAATGAATCTCTTGGCTTCAATGAAATTTCGAAGAAATCTTTTGTTCCCCATTACTTCTGTATTTGTCCTCAATTCTTCTGGCAATTCCAATGCAATCCATATAATAATGAAATAATGAAAAAAGTAAACTTTCTAGCTTAAATGGTTAGTCAATTTTCAGAAAAGCACTTTTCTAAACTAATTAGGTACATCCTGAATAGAAAATGCTCCAAAGTGAATATGGTTTCATATATTATAAACTGAAACAAAAGTAAATCCCATCTTTCTGCTGGTTCTTTCTTTTTAAAAAAGTGTGTAGTGTGTACAAATGTGTGTGTGTGTTTATACGTCTGTATCTGTCATCAAAATTAAAATTCTAGGTAATTATTGTATATATAAGAAGAAAAGGAGAAAGGGAGAATATGGTAGAATTTACACTGAAGGTAAATCATGCTTTTGGGGGTAGAAATGCCCCAAAATGCTTCCATGGAGCAATTTCAGTCTTCCTATCTCCATAAACAAAAGCATTTTTTTTCCTGTGAGGGGCCGCATACTATTTATAACTCCTCTGTCCAATGACTTGACCAGAGCTGTATAAGATTAAAACAATTTCAAGGCAGCTATTTAACAAAGCCTTGCTGTCTATTTACTTCATGCAATTCCATGTTCAATTCCTTGGGCAAATATATTTAAATATACTAAATCAAATATGCTGTTTATTATAAAATCAGCTTATTCATAAATAAATCAGTTGATTTCCATGAGTTTCCTATGCTCATCTAAGCTGTATGAAAACATGTCAATATATACATACATATGTACAGATTCTCTCTATATATACATGCAGTACACACACACACATACAAAAACAGGCACATATAGATGCACACACAAACACTGCACATTCAATATACAGCTAATAGCTAAATGTGAACTATTTTTGCATATACTTTTAAAATATCAAATAATAAAATATTTCTCATTTTCTCTGACGGAGAGGGATTTAAAATATAAAAAATAGATGTTTATGGTGAGTTTAACTATGCTTGTTTATCTTAGATCAATAGTATAGTATAAGTGATAGACAACTAGTTCGACATCTAATATTAGTAAATTTCAGTAATTAGCAGGAACTGCTTACAGATAACCTTTTTTTTCTACCATTACGATGTAGTACAAAGATGACAACTCATCCTCTTCCTAAAGTTATACATAATTCCCACAGACATCAAAAGAAAACTGAGCACATAATTTAGAGCAGTTTAGTATATTTTTAATTTCACAATATAGCTTGTCCATCTATTCAAATTAACAAGTTTTAAATTATGTAAATTATACTCATCAATCTGTTTTATTCTCTGAAACCAGTAATATGAAGAAGAAAAATGAATTCAGTGAAGATATAAAACCATACACAGAGTAAATTTGAATGAAACTATGACTTCGTTGGAAGAGTGAGAGAGGCAACTAGTTAATTAATTCTGATTTTTGGTGTTGAGTCATATTATATCTGCCTAAGCTTGAATTGTTGATAAATATCCAAAATGCTATTGGCTACCTATTTCTGCTTCTATCTTTTATTATGTCATGGGAAAACACAATTTTCATTCTAATAAACTGAAATAATAGCAATCTTTTAAATTACTAATTCTTGATTTAATTCACAATCAGTATTGTAGATTTTCATGAGAAAAATTTAATTTATATTTAATATTTATATTAGTTAAACATGCATTGGAATGTGATCATATGATGCCTATAGAGTGACATTTGTTTCAGATTATAGAACTATGAAATTGCTTCATATTATAGAAAAACAGGAAAAAAGGGACATGAAAAGGATACAAATATTTCAATGTTTCACAAGAAATATTCAAGAGGACATACATGTAATATTATAATTTATTTCTTGAACAGAAAAGTACATGAAAAGTAAAGTGTTAGTTGATAATAGGAGAATACTAAATCAAGCCTTTTTTTAAGCCAAGAAAGAATTGATTTAGAAGATGAGAGGTAACAGATAACTGATAATCAGAGTTGGAAGGGACCCTATAGGTCATCCACCGCCCAAGTGGGAGACCCTACACCATGTCTGACAAATAGCAGTCCAATCTCTCCTTGAAGGTCTCAAGTGATGGCGCTCCCACAACTTCCAAGGGCAAGCCTGTTCCACTGATTGATTTGTTCTACTGTCAGAAAGATTTCTCCTTATTCAGGTTAAATTCTCCTTCTTCAGTTTCATCCATCTATTCTTGCCTGGCTACAGGTGCTTTAGAAAATAGCTTGACCCTTCCCTCCTGTGGCAGCCCCTCACAATTATTGGAAGACTCTATCAGTCTACCCCTGGTCTTCTCTTTTACTAGACAAGCAACACCTAGTTTCCTGCATCGTTCGTTGTATACTATGTTTTAGGCCTTCCAGTCCCCTAATCATCCTGGTTTGTTTCTCGTCTTACTTTTTCTAGAGTCTCAACATCTTTTGGTTATAAGTGGTGAACAAAACTGGCTACAATACTCTAGGTGTGGTCTTACTAAGGCTTTATAGAGTGGTATTAGTACTTCCCTTGATCTTGATTGTATCCCTCTGTTAATACATTTTAGGAACTTGCATCAGCTTTTTTTTTTTGGTGCTGCACACTGCTTGGCTCATATTTGTTGGTTGTCCACTAGAACTCCAAGATCCCTCTTACAGTTACTGGCTATTGAGACTGGTTTCACCCATTATGTGTGTACTTTTGGTTTTTCTTGCCTAAGTGTAGGACTTTACTTTTCTCTATATTGAATTTCATTTTGTTAGATATGGCCCAGTGTTGTAGTCTGTCAAGATCCATCTGGATCTTGAACCTATCTTCTTGGGTGTTAGCTATTCCTGCCAGCTTAGAATAGAAGAATTTCTAATGTCCATGAGCAATGAAGTGACCAAAAGAGAAGCTGGTAAATAACTATAATTATACAAAAAAGATAGTTATGGAATAATCAAGACTGATAAACTGACTAGCTTTTTTAGATTTTAAGAGTTTACATTTGATAGTATAATAGACAACATGAATGTGTGTTACTATGAAGGTAAGGAGCAGAGAATCTGACAGTAGTATCTATAGAAGACCTGATCCTTTTCTTTAATGGTCGGTTCCAGATCCAGGACTGAATTGAGACTGTTGATTTTTCTCAGAATGCAGAATAAAGCCTGAAGAAAGGGAAATTTCTCCCAGCAGAATATTTGGGAGAAAAGAAATGAAGTGTTTCTTTACCTTGTTTTCTCACCCTATTTAGTCAAATCTGTTAGTAACGGTTAATACAATATATTGATCCTTATGTCTGCTGTAGTCCCACCAAGAGAGTGACAATTAAAGGTTCTTGAAAAATCATTTAAAGATCCTTTTCTACATATGTTAAAAACTTGAACTGAAATCAAAATCATCAAATGGTGACATAATAGAAAGATCACTCTGTTCTTTCAATCTTGGCTGTTCCTTTATACGATTGGCATATTGACCTGTTATAAAAACAATGAAACAAAGACAATACACTTTGCACATGAAGAATGAGACATGAGATCCAATTTTCTGTTTTTATGTAAACCTAGGAAGTAAAATATTTGAAATAGATACCAAACAACATAAAGTACTGCCGAGCAAAATCATTTCAATACTGTCTCATAGATTATAATTAAACTTACAGAAGCTGCTCTTCTACAGTTAACATCACGATCAAATATAGCTGCTATAATCAGGGCACTGAAAAGAGAAAGGAAAAAGAAATGTGTACACACATACAAACACACACACATATACATAAAAGCAGTGAATAATTTGACAAAATTTGTCTTTTCAAGAGCTATCATTTTTGTGTAAGAAACTACATTAGCTGCATTCACTATTGGCTAAGATTGGTAAATTTCAAGCTCTGTATTTAGTTTATAGTATGCTATAGTTATACCCAAGCAAAGCCTTTAAATTCATTGTTTTCCAAGATTATATCAATATATGCATATTATTTCTATTCCTGATTTGCATTGTTTTTAAATAATGACCTTATGATGATCTTAATTTATAAGACAGGACATCCTATCTTTCAATACTGATTACTCAATAGTGGCTAATTGCAGTGCTGTTCAACTGTCCGGTAGCTAGCTGATAACGATATACATGTGTGCCCAGAGCGCGTCAGGTGCGCGTGCATGCGCGTGTGTGCATGCACGCGCAAAACATAAAATCACCAAACCGGTAGTTACACAGGTTGGATCCCACCCCTGTCTATACCACACATGTATATACCTAGAAATAGGTTATTCACACTATCATTGTTAACCTGACATGACTAGCAGTGGCCTTGATACTCTGGAACACTTTTCTCTCACAGCTGAGTCTGGCCCACACATTACTAGCCTTCTGCAAGGAAGGGACAATCATTTCAAGTAGAAATATTGACATTGAGCTGCCATCTTTATTAAGACTGTATTGCATTTCTTACTAATAAACCACAGACTCTTATAATATGGTGGTATATTAAAATATAACTTCACAAATAGATTCAATTTAAAGTTCATGTTCAAACAACATCCAACCCAAATTTTCAAACCCATATCACTCCCAAAATGGACAGAGCAGTAGCCTTTTCCGAAGTTAATACAACTGATGCAAGTTAAAACATTGTAAACTGTTAAAGTCCCCAAATGGCATAGGCCTAAATTAACCCAGGAGATTATTATTTCCAATTATCAGGCAACATCTCCAGAAAAGTCTTGCTGAAAATATCCTCTGAAGGATTTCCTCTATATTTGATACACAGGAAAGATTCTTCATCTGCATCATTCCTTGATTATGCCATATACTACTTTGGTGTGTTATCTCACTAGAAACTCCTTAAAAACACAGATTTATCATTAGGTTTAAAAAGTGTTGATCACATTTATTATCAATACAAACTGTGTATCACTTTCAGCATTCTGTACTTTATTATTGTTAGCTTTGCAAGGAGGAAAGATCTGTATTTCTCATTTGGAGTGCTAGAGAAAGACAAAAATAATTGTAACATCCATAGGAAATTCTGCTGCAGAGAAAATCAGAGTGGACAATGGCAAATCTTAAATCATATTTATATGGCATGGATCCTTCTCTTTCTGGCAGGTGCCAAAACTCAGCTGTAAATTTTTCTATTATCAAATGAGATACACACTTAAAATGAAACTATTTCAATTGGTTAATTATACCGGCTTATTATTACCCATAAGTTACCATAACTCTTCTCATCAGCTTATTTAATTATGATGAAAACTATATATATATAAAATATCAAAAAATATGACTAATCAGGTCCAAGGGAATGAAGAAAAAACTTTAACATAAACTAATATGGTTTCTTTGCATTCTTCCTTTCAGTACAAACCAGATTCTCTGAATCACATAGAATAAAGTTGAGTGATTCCATAAAAGCTAATGCCCAATCCTCTGAAATTGATCAGGTTTGTGTACTATTGTTATAGGTAGTCCTCAACTTACAACCATTGAAAGTTACAATGGCATTGAAAAAAATGACATGACCTTTTTTCACACTGATGCTCATTGTAGCAATTGCAGCATCCTCATGGTCATGTGATCAAAATTAGGATACTGGTTCAGATTTATGATAGTTGCAGTATCCCACAGTCAAAGTGAATGTTATTAACTTAACTGTGGTGATTCATTTAACAACGGTGGCAAGAAAGATTGTAAAATGGGGAAAAAACCCACTTCATAAATGCCTTGTTTAGCAACAGAAATTTTAGGCACAATTGTGGTCATAAGTTGAAGATTGCCTGTTCATGGGAACATGAATACATATTTATTTATTTGTCTACATTAACATATACTGTATGTACTATCTTTGCTGAGTTCTCTAAAGTGGCAAGGAGAGCCTCAATCTTTTCCTCCTTCTAAATTTTCTGGCGAGGATTTACAGGTAGGGAGAATTATCTCCTCCAGCATCCTGAATAAATTCCTCAGAAGGAAGTTACCCTATGATTTGCTTTCTGCCCAGCCAATGTTCAGATGTTCAACATTCTTCCAGAGACTGCTTATTTGACTGCAAGAAGATCTGTTCCTTCACATCACAGTGCTTCCCAGCAATCCACAGAGAAGTTTCCTCCAGAATTCTAAATTGCACCTATTATTGTACTAAATATGGACTAGAAGAGTGCAAGTGGAGAAAGTCAGAAATAAGCCAATGGGACAGAAGCAACTCTCGAGGTGTTATCAGACTTTCAGTATTAGAGAAAAAGCCTGCATTTTGAAGGAGCTCATTAATCTATTTTGAAAATATCTTCAATCACAAAATCTGAACATGCTGATATGGAGAATGGAGATACAGGTAGTCCTTGACTTATATCCATTTGTTTAGTGACTATTCAAATTTACAATGATACTGAAAAAAGTGACTTATGACCAACTGCAGTCATTCAAGGATGTGAATAAAGGCCCTGTCACACTGCCCAACGGATGCAAAACGGACACAACAGATGAGAAAAATGTTCCATCCGTTGTTATCC